>CM062817.1:934358083-934558314 GCA_031772625.1 Pinus tabuliformis
AATTGAGACAAAACACACAAGGGAACACCGCTTATTTTTGGACAAATTATTCCCCTGAAAAAACCCAATTCGGAAAAACTGATGCCAGCATATAGAGGGTTTGTATTATTAAGAAGATTTCTAAATACAACTAGGGTGCCAAATCCAGCTCACCCAACAGAGAATAAACCTGGCAGAAGTACCTCTATCCGGAGACAGATATTTTGACAATTCCAGCAACTGGATGATCAAACCCCACAGATGACAATTGTTGTTCCCAGTGCTAGGCAGCGATGGCTACTCCAAGCTCTGCGTTGGAACTGCGTCACCTCCTCTAGGAGCTGCGTCACCCTCTCAGTGAGCCTCCCTTACTCAGAAGTCGATATGTTGAACTGTTGCTCTCTCTACCCCACAGAAAACCCCAATGTTGCCTCTAAGGGACTGCGTCAACCCCTCTAGCTTCTGCGTCACCCTCTCTGGAGTTGCGTTGTCTCTCTTGTTGTTGCTCTGCCTCTCTGATATGTATCCTTTGCCTTGGAATGAAGTCCCTCTGCCGAGCTTCCCCTCTCTCGCTGCAACTCAGACCACTAGCTCGATTTCTCAGCAAACCATGCCCCAGAAAAATTGAACTCTTTGATCTCTTGGTGTATCTTTAACTGACCCTCAAGCCTCCTCTTATACTTTCATGTTGATGAATCAATGGTCGTGATCTAATCTCTAATCAACTGCTAAGATTAACATAGGCTTGATCCTCGTCACTTAGAACCTTCTCACCCATATTTTTATTAATACAAATTAATATTTTTATTTTCCTAAATTTAGACTTAGGAACTCATTAAAAATATGAATTATTTTAATAACTCCTCATCCGGGTGGAATTTCTCCAAACGATTAATGGGTCTTGGAGATCTCATGTGTTCTAGCCCTTCCACAAAATTTCGAAGCTAGATCACATCCAACACTACCCAAAATCAACAAACAATTTGGGCACCGCAATTTCACGGACTAGATTCCTAACCAGGGAAATTTATCCATTAGTCTCTCAACAATTTTGGCATCGCAATGCCACGGACTAGATTCCTAACCAGGGAAATCTATCCATTGGTCTCTCAACCATTTAGGCACCGCAATGCCACAAACTAGGTTCCCCACCAGGGCAATCTATCCAAGTGAGAATAAGATGGACTCAAGCCTTCAACCTCTCTAGGTACCATCAGGCTTACTAGCCAACCATCAACCCGGAAATCCAGGTGCATGTCAGAGCTCAATGACCAACGCCACCTTTCCAACTTCAAGACCTAGACATCAACACAAAGTTTCGGCGAGATGTCTTCCCAGGCAATGCTTCACTCACAAAGTCTCAACTCTCCTAGATCCAGCAGATCAAGGATAACCAATCTCTCCCAATCAAATTGATTGGTAACCAGCATGCTATCAACACCTTCAAGAGATACCAATCACAGCCCCAATCAATAATATGCTTTAATATGTATATCAAATAAAAATCTCTGAGGTCATTCTAGATGTTTCTTCTCAACTTAGTAGGACTATCAACCGAATATTTGACAAAAGATTCCTCAATCGTATACTTTCCTTTCCTACTTCTCATGCAACAACATATCCTCTGAAATTCATTAATCAAAACCAAGTTATGCCCTCCCTCTCAACTAGGAAGCATCTCTTCATCCTAACTCCCTCTTAATCTTAGGGAGATCTCTTCTATTCAGGCTTCCTCAGGGAGATCAGCTTCTTATTTTCGTCATTGGAGAACCTTTCGTGGCTTCCAACCATTTCATCAAAGTTATCATTATCCTCATCATGCTTTATCACATCAACGAGCATCTTCACCATATTGAATATTTTGTACCTGCACAACTTAGATAGCAAGTACAACCAAATCTATAGAAGCGTGAATTTATCCATACCAAAATCACGGAAGCATTTCAACTTTATACATATAAGATACCTAGACTTAATTACAAACAAGAGACATATACTCTTCAACATTGCTAGGGACTTTGTCATAAACCTTAGACTACATCATAATCAACTTTCAGTATATCTAGGGTTTCAATGTTTTTCCAAAGGTATGACATAGCTTACTACAACATATAGCAAACCCTAGAAACAATTTAGACAAATATAAAGCGTCTAACAACTTTTCAAAATGCATATGTTAGATTTTTTTACTAGGGTTTCATACAAATCCTAGATTTCATACAAAAGAATTAATCAAAGTCAATCACAACTTAGTCATTAACATGACCAACTTTCACTAGGGTTAGTTGCAAACCCTAGATTTCCGATCAACCATCAATCCCAACCAAAACTCAGATTTCCACAATCTTACACAAATCTCAAATATCATATTGTCATCATATATCGGAGATTTTTACTTCTACTAAGTTTCAACTCCAAAACCCTAAAATTCCACTTTCACAATCTCAACAATCATTAAATAAGTAGATCTTAGATTGTTATGTCACACATACTAGACAATTTAACTATTACTAGGGTTTATTCGCAAAACCCTAGATTTCCAAATATCATCCAAGAATCTAAGACAAGGACTTATATCAAATCCCAAGACTTATTACCATTGAAAACTAGGTTAACCCATGTATTTAGGAATTCATAAGCATATCATATGTCCGACAACATTAATACATTAGACATATATTGACCTAGACCAAGCTAGGGTTTCGACCAGAAGGACATATCTATATATACCTAGGGTTCCATCATCATGCAAAGGCATTTCATATCATGTGATAATCAAACCCAACTTCACAAATATCGATAGAAGTTAGACATATTACAAACTTTATTAGACTAGGGTTTGATAAGGAAAACACACATATACCAAGGAAATCCATTATAAGGGTCTTGCTTACACATTCCACCAAACCCTAATGAGTTAGGGTTTCAAAATAGGAACATATAAAACCCAAAAATTACCAAAACTTCAAAGGTTCGGGATTTTAGACAAACATCATTCAACCTTAACAAGTTAATATTTCATGATCATACCGAAATCCCAAACATCATCGACTTCAAATAGCATTTCACAATAACCCTAAGCGAGCTAGGATTTCACACATTGTCAGCATACCCTTAGGTCAGGGTTTTCCAGAACTTGTCTAGGGTCTACAAAATCAGTTAAGAATATGAGTGGGGTGGGTAGATTTATCAAATGATGAATCACCCAAAACAAGAATCATTATGATTCAATATAGCTAGACATAACAATGTTAGTAATAGATTGTCAAATGAATGAACCTTTAGTATAAAGAAATCAATGTATTGTAGTTTAAAGCATACCTTTGTTTCTTGACAAACCTTTCCTTGGGTAGCTCTCTTCAAACTCCTTAAGGATATAGCAAATGTCTTCCTCATCGAGACAATAGAGGAATAATGGTGATTAGTATTAATATAATTAAACAAGTACATGAAACCAAAAACTAAAGGGAGATGAGATACGCATATTTGGGAGTTGTTGGGGGCTCCCTCCAAAGATTGAGGGATACCTACAAACTTATAAAAACAATAAAAATGCCTTTTCCAAAATATGTTAAAAACCTATAAATTCTAAAACGTCAAAATATAAAATGAGATATTTAAGGGTACAAGTAAAGGACATAGTAGTGTAAGTCCCTAATGCCAGATTATGCGGGCTTGGCTTTCTTTGGGTCTCATTCTTCAACAATGTTAGCATGATCTCTTTCTCTCTTTTTATTTCTTGGATTGTGAGGACAAACACTCTTGTAGTGACCTTTCCTATGGCATTGATAACATTCTATCTTGGACACGTCAACTTTCTTCCTTGGTCCTTTTGATTTCTTTCCTTTATGTTGAGCAATGTAGGCATTTGATACTCCTTCGGGATTGGCTAATGAGATCCTTAATTCCTCTCGACTGCAAGCAGTCCATAGTTCTTCGAAAGTGGGAGCTTCCTTCCAATTGTTAAGACCTATAGCAAATGCACCCCAAGAGGGTGACAATCCTAATAGAGGAGTGATCGCGAGTTCTTTGTCTGGAATGATTTCATCAATGGCCAAAAGATCATCTCTGATTCTTGCTATCTTCACAAAGAAAGAGGCCATTGTGTCTTTTTTAATCATCTTTGTAGTCCTTACCTCATTCTTCAAACTTTTTACTTGACCAATCTCCTTAATAGTAAATAACTTTGACAAGGCTTCTTACATTTCCTTAGCATGATCGATTTTGGCTATGAATGGGACAAGGTTGTCCTTTATTCCTTCTACCATTAGAGTCATGCCCACCAATTCTAGTTCCTTGAATTTCATTTTGTCAGCATCACTGGAATCCTCTGTAGGCTTCTTTAATTTTCCTTTGACCAAGTCTAGTACCTTGTTCTTTTCAAGGATGAGGTCAATCCTCTTCTTCCAAACCCTGTAGTTTGAGGTCCCTTCAAGTTTGTTCTCTCCCTTGTTTGTGTTAGACATCTCCCTTGAATATAGTAGACTCCTTCCCTGAGATAATCCTTTTAAATGGTTCCTTGATCAAGTGCTTGAGACTGCCTTTTTCTTTCTTCATCACCAAAGCTCTGATACCATGTTAGAAAATCAAAAAGGCAAAAAGACTTTCTTATTCTTGATAATTACTTGTGATGTTTCTTGTTGTTACAATTCTTTATATCTTATTTCTTTTAATTCATCAAGCAATTACCAAAGTAGCAGTACATCAAATAATAGACACCAGATGTAGGCACTATGCCAGGACAAAACCCCCCTTGAGGGGAAAACCCAATCAAGAAATTATTCCTTTCAATAGTATTCTTTGAGACTCTTCACCCTAAACAAAGACTAGACCTTCCCTCCACACCAAGTTAGCCTCCCAGAATTTCAACCCCTTTTCCAGCAACTTTGACTAGGCAACAGCTTCCAGCAACTAGCATCTTCCGGCAATAGTGAAACGAAGACTTTGATCTCCCAATCCAGAGCACAAAACAGAGAGAGAGGCACCAAAATTTTGATTTTTCCTTTCTCCTTAGACTTCCCCAAACTCGCACTTACTTTGTCTTCCCGGGAACAAACTTCGCACTTTTCCCAGCTACAAGAGATATTGAACTTCTTGTGAGAGTGATGCTCCAAATGACTTCGACTATCTTGTTTTTATAGGCTTCTTCTGGGTTGAATAAGTGTCCTAAGGCCAACTTGATCTTCTTCTAGGCTGACTCGGTGTGGAGGATACATAAATCATATTTGATTCAATACTAAACCTTTTTACATGATTCAAAAGCCCAAGAAGGGTCTCTTTAAAAGTACAATGACTCTATTAACTTAGAATAAATCCTAAAAGTCCTCAATGGGGACTTTGACGTAAAACATGGTGACTCAAGCACGAAGCCCATGCTTTAATAAGTCACAATAATAATAATAATAATAATAATTCTTTTATTTATTCTTTTGACAAGTACATTACATGATGACTCAAATACATTAAATGAAAATTGATCCTAGTTACATTTTCCAACACATTAGGACAAAGATGGATAGTGATATACATAGACTGAATAATTATAGTAGAGATGCAACGGTAAACTCCTAATAGTCAGGAAAATAAATAATATAATAATCAAACAGAACGGTACAACAAATTTAAAAAATTATTAAAATAAACAAGAAAAATAAATATCATTAAAAAGAGACGTTAAGGAATGCCTAGAATAAAGATATTATTATTATTATTATCATCATCTTAATTAATTAGAAATTGCCTAAAATAACAACAAAGAGGAAAAAATTAACAAAAAAACATCAAAGAGAGGAAGAAATTAACAAAAATAACATTGAAGAGGATACAAAAATAATATATATATATATATATATATATATATTATAAAAGGAATTTGTATTACAAATATTCTTATTTTAATGAATACCATTATATATAAAAAGGAAATTATAAACAAAAATTCTTATTTTAATAATAATACTATATATAAAAGAAAGTTGCAGAATGAATAGAAATTATAAAAATAATAGAATAAATAATAAATAAATAAATAGAATATGAATGTGTAAAATAAGAACCAAAATATCAATGAAATTTTATTATTATTGTTATTATTATTATTATTCAATTTTAAGGTCATGGTCAAGCCAGACACCAAATTGGTGTATGAGATCCCCTTGTTTGTGGGACAAGGGACCCACCTCCACACAGTGATTTGGCTGCTAAGTCTACAAAGGCATAAATACTCTACCCCATCTGGTTATGAACCTATGACCTCTTAGGAGGGAACACATGCTCTTAACCATTAAGCCCACTCAAGTTGTAAGAAAGAAAGAAAATTATTTTAACGTCCATGAGGCTAAAAATAGTCTATGGGTCAAATTGCTTCTTCATTTGGTTGATACATTTGGCCTTTTCCCTATGAACCCTCATAATAAACACTTTCAACTTCTCAACAAACCCCTCGCTAAATAGATTATCCCAAGAGCTAGCTTCCAAAATATCTGCATACCTTCTTGTCTTTGAAGGCCTCGCATTCTAAAATAAAATGTTTTTCTGTTTTCACTTTTCCAGAAGAACAAAAAATACATACTCTTTCCTCCCACACTTCTTTTGGCCTCTTCCAGCGCCCTGTTTCACAACAGAGTTGATGAGAATTAGTCCTTAACTGAGCAATAAGAATTTTGGCTTTCTAAGAAATATTAGTCTCTATGTACGCTTCTTGTTGATGATTGAGTGGAATTAAACACTTCAATATAGTATTTTTTCTTTCTCCCTAGCTCCTTATCCCAAGTACGTTTATGGAAATTATCCATAACAAAAGCTTTTATCTCTTCACTGTTTATGGGACACGTGTTCAAGCAAATACCCTATTTACTAAACCAATTGATATTTTCTGCATCCAGGTCTTATTTCTTTTGCATAATATGTCATTAAAGACAACCTTAGGCCATCTGCCTTGTCTGTTTGCTCAATTTTTTTTAAATACCTTATGACTCGCACCATAGCAATTGCTTCAATATGAGCAATCCTTGTTTCACTTAACAAGATAGCTTAAGGAACTACACTTTTAATTTTGAATTTGTTTGTAATCAAACACTTCTAAATTTTCTCAACTTGTTTCCACTGCATGTCAAATGTACTGCTGGACCACAGTTCACAACCATAGAGAATCATTGGAATCACTAGAAACCCAAAAAGAGTTTGAGTGTTTTTCAGTCCCATAACTCTGCCTCTCTACACCTATTTTGAAAAACATAAAATGTTTCCTAACACCCCAAAGTTCTCTTCTTTCTACGACCATCCCATCTTAGATTTTTGTTGAAGTCAATTAGGAGGTATTTGTAATCCACAACTTCTTCCAGAATGTTTCCTTCAAAGTAGACCTTATGTTGGTTATGTTTTCTTTTTTTAGAGAAAACCACTACTTTCATTTCGCTAATATTGACTTGCATCCCCACCCTTATACAAAAATTCTAAAGGGATAGTAAGTGCTCTTGCAAACCAAGAGTAGATTTAGCAATCAAAATAAGGTCATTTTCATACAAAATAAACCTTATAACAAACTTGCCCAAATGGATACCATCACCCCCTTGCGAATTTAGCCAATCCTCAAGGTTGTCAATATATAAACCAAAAAGGGTAGAAGACAATGGGCAACCTTGCTTGACCCCGATATCACTTCTGTAACTTTCATAAATGTTCGCCAAAGTTCTAATTTTGACTTTCACCTCTTCATACAGTCTATGCACCTCTGCTTTCAAATGTACATTTTGTGCCAAAGCTTATCCCTAGGAACCGTGTCAAACGCTTTTATGAAATCAACAGAGAAACAAAAGACTTCTTCCTTTTTCTCCCAAACCTTTTCAATGATGTACCTTAAAGTTATACAATGATCAACTGCGGAATGTTTAGGTCTAAAACCCATTTGGCCTTTAGCACACTTATCTCTTTCTTCTGCCCACTTGTTGATTTTATTTTCTAGCATGCTTCCAAATAATTTTTCAAACAAGGGGTTTATCATTATGGTCATATAATTGGAGGGATTATTGACGTCGCCACTCTTGAAAAGAGCTATTGCCAAACTAGTTGTCCAATCTATGGGGAACCCCTATTGTATGATGTTATTGAATTTTTTTGTAAAATATAAGCAAACAAAAACCATAGAAAAGAATACCAATGTATAAATTGATAATAGTATTAAAAAAAAAAAAAAAAAGAGGTCTCATAAAAAACATGCAAAGATAACTAGATTAATCAACTCAAAATAAATAAATAAATGTTTTTTTTGTTCAATGAGAAGACTATTTTGACGAACACCATTACATGGGAAACTTGCAAAAGGTATCATGCTAATTCAAGAGAGTTATTATGAAAAATTGGAGCTTTTGGATCTATGGTAGGTGATGGAAGAGGGTTTACATAGTAGCGATCTAGGACTCCCCTTGACATCAAGCTAATTTTTCACAAGGGATTTGGAGGGTGGAGGACATGGGGAAGTTGGTATCAAAGCTAGCAATGGAAGAGGAGATTGGACTATTCAATTAACCCATTATAGGGCCAACTGACCTATAGTTGAGCCTGATTATAGTCATGTTTGGTTTGTTTTGGTTTGTTTCTACTAAGGGTGTAGGGGTGTAGGAAGGTGGTATATGGTGAAGGGACACTTGCCCGAGAAGTAGAAGATGAACATCCTTGGAGAATTGGACTAAGGGCTATTTAAGCCTCATACAAAGGTGGAATACAAGCTAGAGGTGAGGGCACATGATCAGCGTTGCAAAAGTCCTAATAAAATCGGTGACTCGCGAGTTTCTCAGAGCATTGATTTTATTGATGACTTTTTTTATTTGAAAAACTCTCGATTTTATCATAAAAGTCTGGATTTTTTCCCATGTCAATAGAAAAAATCGCAAGTTGCTTTCAAGGCAAGTTAAATTGGCATTTGATGATGTTTTTTTCTTGTTATGGGGGGCGACAAGGGTCATTTTGCATGCTTAATAATGTATTTTGCGCTCTGAGGAGCAAAGGGTTTCTAGGCGCCAAGGAGAACAACATGTTTTTTCAAGTAGTGATCGAGCGCAACTAGAGTGTATTTGAATAACACAGCCAAGAAGTGCAACATGTTAAAAATTTTCAAATTAATTTGTTTGATTCATTATAAATTACAATTTATTGTTTTAATATTTAAATTTATAATTATTATTTATAATTTATGACCCTAATACAAGTTGGTGTCCTAGTTCCCTAATTACATTGTCTATGTCTACTACAATCTCCAATTGTGGGTGAGGCAACTTCAAAAAACCCCTAACATGGATGCCATCTCATTGAATCAGATTGACACCACTATTGCATGGAGGGTTGAGACCGAGAGGCTTGTCATGGAATTGGTCCCTAATTGGTTAGAGGAAGCATTAAAGGAGGTAGCAGCTACAGGGAAGAGAGAGGTAGAGGAGATGAATGAGCAAGAGGTGACACCACCTAGCATGGTCACTAGCAAAGGACATTAGAGGCTACCTCCTATTTCTTCTTCTAGAGGATGTCAAAGTCCAATTCCAACCCTAGGGCCTTCTTCCTCTAGAGGAAAATCCATTACCTTTTCCCATAAAAGGGTAGAGGAACTCGCTAGTTTATGTACCTAATTTGATTGTAGATGACTCGTGATGATGAGATACATTTATTATATTTTTTGTTGACATTTTGACTCTTAGGGTCGAGTCAGAACTCGGGATTTAGGACATGATTCATTGTTGATATGTGATGTAGCACTAGACTCCTTATAAATCTTATATATTAGTTTTTTTTTCATATTTATGTGGCAATGCATTTATCTAATGTTGTGGATGTTTTAGATGCTGGAAAAAATTGAAAAATAAATAAATGTATTGTTTTTATCTGCCGATGTTTTGTTGATTTTTACTGATTTTTTCCAAATTTTACAATTTTTGCATTTCCCAAACCCTTGCTGATGTTTTCAACATTGACTATAACATTAACATTTTTGAAAACTGATTTGAGTAAAATTGAAAAAAAAATAATAAAACAAAACAAACTCATCTTTGATGATATACAAACACATTTCATAATAAACTTGTCCATGAGATGGCAACCCCAAGAACCTATGCAAGTACCTTGTTGTGGAATTTTAACTCTTTATACCAACTTTTATTATCAAATAAACTTTGAAAGGAAGTGTAATTATATTAACCCTTTGTAGGTTAAAAAACATATTATTGTTTGACTTGGCATTCAGTCAAACTCAATTATGTAGTTTTATTTAATGATTTTGTGGTTCAATGTTGATACATACGGCATCTCAAGCCAGCCACCAATATTCAGATCCTCAAGGTATGTATATAGTGTTCCTTTGAATAGAGAATATTGATAAAGGAAAGAAAACTTACATAATTGAATGTAAGCCTTCAACCATTTTGAAAGGGTGGTCCACGGAAATCATTTTTTAAGTATATCAAAAGATTATGAGACTCACTAGCAAGTACAATGGTTTTATGAAAATTGGATTTTACTTTACAAAATCAACTATTATCAAAGACAATTTTCCCCTTGATGTATCAAATTTACTAACAAAACTTTGTATGCACTATTTATAAAACCTATGTTGCCTGGGATTTTGTTTGCTAGTGAGGTTAATGGAGTACTAAGCCATCCATCAAGACTCCAATTTTATTGTGGTCTTCGCCACCCAAACAGCATGTTTAAAAGAAGGATGAATCCTGGTGCAAGTCCAGGGTATTTTGGCAATATAGATTACCCAGTTTATGAAGAATTGCTTGGTCACAAAAAATTGATTTTATAACAGGGCTCTCCTCGACAGTTTATGAAGAATTGCTTGGTCACAAATAACAAATTGATTTTATAACTGGGCTCTCGAATAAAAATGGCTAAACAGTTTCACATTATTAAGATATGGCTACATATTTTACTTCCGTAGTATCATCAACTCAGATCATTCAAACTTATTTTCAACAGTATACCATATGACTAGCCTAGTATCATCAACTCAGATCATTCAAACTTATTTTCAAAAAGTATACCATATTATATAATTTGAAGAAACAGTATACCCTATTATCTTTGCTTCATAATAATTACGTTAGTTTTAGTGAGCTTTGTTGTTTTCTTCTTGAACAGATAGCCCATTTGAATCACCCCATGAAACTTTTGAGAAAGAGAAAGACCCACTGACATGAAACACTTACCTGATCACTGTTAGTGTAAACTCCCCATAAGAATTTTTCAGCACCCACTGAAACCACACATTCTATCACACATTGATAAGCACAGCAGTTTCGAAAGAGCATTAGAATAACCCATAGGAATAAGGACCAATCCTTGCGCAACTAAGAAGGTGAAAAGTGGATAATATCCTATATCTATGATTCCTTTTAGGATAGTCGTAATCTTAAGTATGAATCCATCGAACTTCCCACCCACTTTCACCTGCCAAATTTTGTAGTGTAGAGTTCGAATTTCCTTCTGCATTCTTCCTTTGTTATGTGAGTGTTCCCTATCTCACTTGTGCATACATTAAATTCAAACATACTATCTAGTCAAGATAGATTTTGCATACGCATGGAATGATTAAATTCCAATTACCTAAACTTACTGCAATAAGCACCAAATACAATCAATAATAATTAAATTGTAACTACCTTCACTTTACTGAAATAAAACCAAATATAATCACCAATGAAACACGAGTTAGTATATAAGCTTTAAATCTTCAAATGGAAATTTGAAATGAGAAATGGAAAGAATTCTGGGAAGAATAAAGATGGAATTTGGGTGAGGGTGAAAGGCAAACGTTATAGCATTTAACCTTCATCTCAATATTCTCAATGTCCAGATAACTCAATTCAACATTCAGAATAAAAGATTGTATTTTTTGCTACCGACTGCTTTGGATGACAATCGATAGTTGCTTTATAAATAACAAAATTTAATTCAAGAAAATTTCTATCATTATACAGGCGTGAATTTTATCATCATATTATCAATGCAGCAAAAATAACCCTTTCCTGTTTTTCTTTTCCATTTGTCAATATATCAAGGCAAGCAAGCCGGTTGTTGCTGCGTTATGCAGTGTATATTACCTCCACCAAGCACAATTTCTCTCGCACCAGATACCATTACAACCTGCACCAAATTCATTCATGGCAGTTTTCCCAAGTCATTTTAACTAACAAACATATCGCTCTATAACTGTTGACATCAGAATTTGATATTATGGCTTACTTCATGATCAGGAAATGTTGCAGAGAGGACATCAAAAGCTTCTTTATCTCTTTTTTCATCTCCAAATGCAGGAGCCACAATTCCTTTGTTTGCAATGTAAAAGTTTATATATGAGGCTGCAAGCCTGGTTCCAGCAATCCTGGGTTTTCCATCCAAAGCCTGACAAAAGCACAATACAGATTAAGTTGAACATAAGCATCAAGTAAATGTTAATCTTGCGTTGAGCCAAAATATACATCAAATATTCATACATCAGGAATATTAAGCAAGCAAGTAAAGACTAGACATTCAATGGAAACAAATGAAACTTCTCATCAGATAGAAAAAATGTTGCATTTAATCCCAAGTTACCAATTATATTAAGCCATGGGAAACTAGTGCAAGAGTTCAACTGTGAATTTTTTTTGAATGAAAGTAACTGTGATACCATAGGCATTTTTGTCTCCTTGATAATAAGGTCTATTTTTCAATCAGTATCTTCAAATGATAGGTTGTCGTTTTACAGTATCATTATCCTTCACTTGTCACTAGTCCCGAAGCAAAAGGCTTCATCCATCTAGTGTACAGAGTTTGCATACTGCACCTGACCATGCAAGTTATGTCACATTGATTGTTAACTACAAATGTTGAGTTCCAAGTGAAAGTTCAGGAAAGAATTATCATGTAACCATGAGGTGGTGTTCAGGTTGACTGTCATTAAGTGTTCAACAGTGACCTATCGTGATGTTGACAGATGTTTTAGTCAGCAACTTGATAACAATTGAGCATAATGGAGGCAAATATAAACGGAAGTTGCAGAGGAATAATAGGAAAAGGTGGAGAAAGAGATCACAGGGGTGACAGGTATGGACATCGCAGAGAAGGATTCTGGACACCATACAGATGCTTAGGAGCATACAGCAGCCCCACAAACCACTACAACAGGTGCATTAGGCGAAGAATTGATTGGTTTACTGAATTTTGCAGGATTAGGTCCAGTGAAGAATGCAATTGCTCAGGGAGATAATGGTTGATGTCTACTACAAGCAACAAAGGCCATATGGTGGATGAATTCAGATTTTCCCCGAGTTCTCATGGTGTTGGGAATCATATTTCGTCTAAATGTCAAGCTGGGCATGGTCTTAAAGAAAAAGATAATGTTTATCATTGAAGAAGCCAATCTCATAAGAGGTTTCTTCCATAATACATTGCACTTAATTGTTTTAGGAGTGACGGGTTTATCAAAGAAGTAGTTCATTCTTTTGAATGCCAAATTTATGGGAGTTGGGCTTTCTAGTGTGAGGAAGAGCAAGCAAGGGTGATCTCCTTTTTCTTCAAAGGGAGGTACTACTTCCATGGGAGAGGAACTTGCTGTGGGTTTAATCCCTGATTCAAAGGAAATGGATGCCAAAAGGGATGTGATGTTGATCATCTTCGGTTATGAAGTTATGGCATCCCCATTTAATTCACAAACTAGTATATCCTCTCTTGCTCTTGTGTCTTCAGAGGAGGTGATGGGTATGAAGCAACTCTCTGATTCTTCACAGTCTTCTCAGCCTAACACGGCACTACAGGTAGAACAATTTGTTCAACCTTGGCTCCTCTCTTGGTACAAATCGAAATGGCATTGACTTATTCCTTCCTAAGAATGAGTTTTGAGGGTCAAATGTGTTGAAGAATGTAACTAGTGTCGGTCTTCATCATTGTATTTAGTCATGATGTAATGTATTTATCAAAAGAAAGAAAAAAGAATTTTATTATTAAAGAAAGGGACTTATTAAAGCATGGGTTTCATGCTTGGGTCAATAGTTAATAGGTCAAGCCTCCATTGTAGGCTTCTAGGGTTTATGTCAAGTGTCCTTGTCCATGTCATAATGTAATAGACCCTCCTTGGGCATTGTCAATCAAATAACAAATTTATTTTCATGTAAATTAGATCTTCTAGGCCTCCTCCACCAAGTCGGCCTCAAACTGGACAAGTTGGCCTAATTGAGAGGTAGAATCTCCTATATAAAGGCAGCAACTACTCACTCAACAAGTTCGATCTGCAACTTCTGGGACAAGAAAAAAGTGTGAATTCAAGAAAGGAGGAAAGGGCTAGCGAAAAAGGAGGATTTTGTCAAGCACAAGAAGTCGAAATTTTCTCTCTCTCTCACATGTGTGAAGTTGCTGAGCTGCTGGAAGGGCCGAAACTGTAGTCTTAGGTTCCCCCTATAGAGGGGTTTTAGCCCTCGCTGAGTGCCTACATCTGGTTTCATTGATCTTTGTATTTTGTTTTGATGATTGCTTGATGAAACAAAGATAAAAGAAGAACATAAGAAAGTTAATAAGAACACAAAGATATCACAAGTAATTATCAACATAAGAAAATATTTCTGCCTTTCTGATTTTCTAACATGGTATCAGAGCTAAGGTGAAGAAGGAAGAAAAAGGCAGCTTGAAGATCTATTGAAGAAAAGGGGATCAAAGGAAGGTCATTAAGGAAAAGGACTATACAAGGAGACTACTATCTATAGGAACTATGTCAACTACAATGAAGGGAGAAAACAAGCTAGAAGGAGCCTCCAACTACAGGGCATGGAAAAAGAGGATAGATCTTATCCTCGCTAAGCACAAAGTTTTGGACCTTGTTCAAGGAAAAGTCAAGAAGCCTACAGATGATGCAGGAAAGGAGAAGTTTAGAGAAACCAAAATCTTGGCCATGAATCTGATAGTAGATGGAGTAAAGGACAACCTAATTCCATACATATCCAACATAGACTCTACTCAAGAAATGTATGAAGCTCTTTCCAAGTTATTCACCATCAAGAACATTGGTTAGATAGCTAGCCTCAAGAATGAAACAAGGACAATAAGGATGACAAAAGATGACACTGTGTCATCATATTTTGTAAGGATATCTAGAATAAGAGATGAACTCCAAGCAATAGATGAGGTTGTGCCAGAGAAGGAACTTGTGATTGTTGCACTTTTAGGTCTACCAAAGTCTTGGAGTGCCTTTACTTCAAGAATTAGCAGTTGGAAGGATACTCCAACCTTCGACCAAATGTGGAATGCATGCAGTCAAGAAGAAGCCTGAATATCATTAGTAAACAACAAGGAGGATGAAGAAGGCGACACCTCTAACGCCTATTATTTTCATAACAAGAAGAAAGGAACATTCAAGAAGTTCAAAGGACCAAAGAAGAAAGTTGACCTATCCAAGATTGAATGTTACAATTGTCATAAGATGGGTCATTACAAAAATCAATGTCTTCAAAATCCAAGGAATAAGAAGAGAGATAGGGAACACACAAATATTACCGATGAAGCTCCACCTAAGAGCAAGACTGAAGAATCGGAATTCAAAGCTATGTTACATGAAACTTCAAAGAACCCGGCGTTTCGGGCCGTACCCGTACCCGAAACTCCGAAACTTGGCGGAAACTCGACCATCATGTAACCATCTATTAGAGTTAATATAAACTTGTTTTTCCTTTTAAATTGTCATCTATGGGTCTTATTCCCTTTTTTATTACAAGATAATGTGTTATTCACTTATATATATATATATATATATATATATATATAAATATACATATATGACGTTTCGGTTGACGTTTCAGTCAACGTTTCCATTTTTGGGAGGTGACGTTTCTAAACGTCCACGTTTCGGAAACTCCGAAACGTTTCGGCGTTTCGTGCAACTTAGATTCAAAGACTTATACTACTAAGTCCTCTCTTACATATCCTTCTTAGTCTTCTATTCTAAGTTTTGTATTGTTTTCCTTTATGTTTTGATTTCTAGAGTTTGTAGGTCTAACATGTCTTGTTAGAACATTTTTGAATTATTTTGATAAGTTGTAGGTGTCCCTCAGAAAGATTGAATTAAGAGGGAGCTTCCACTATTTTACCAAAAGATAAGTATTTTGTTCTTTGTTTCATCTTTTCATTTATGGTTTCCTCCTCACATCAAGATTTGTTTATATTGTATGCTAATAACCTTTTCTTTATATTTTCCTTAGTAGGAAAGATTGCAGAATACACAAAGGTTATGGAGGAGACTTGAAGCATGGAAGAAGTTTTGTTGCAAAGGAAGCCCTTCAAGAATTGATGTCCTACAAGGTTTGTTAAAGAACAATTCAAGGTATGTCTTAAACTACAAGTTTGTTATAAGGTTCTCTTCATAGAAAAGGTATGTTCATTCTCTTTTGAAATTTGCTTTACATTACTAAAATTGTTGTCTAGGGTTTTGAATCTTAAAGATTCTTGTTAGGGTGATTAATCATTACATTGAATCCACCCTTGTGATACTATCATTTAACTATTCTTGTGAAACCCTAACTGTTAGGGTTCACTGCAAACCCTAGCCTCTTGTTGCTAAAGGTAAGTCAATGTTAATAATGAAACCCTAGTCTACATAGCGATTGTTGATGAAGTCTAGACATCCTATTCTTTTGAAGTTTAGGGTTTTTATAATGTTAAGATAAAAACCCTAGTCCTTTAGGGTTTGCTATTATTGTCCTTTAGGGTCAAAACCCTAGACCTTTAGGGTTTGGTGACTTAGGGTTTATAAACAAAAACCCTTGTAATAGCTAAAGTAAGATCCTAGGAATGAAACCCTAGGTGTATATTTGCCTGTATGATCGAAACCCTATAATGGTGAAAATTGGTGTGTATCTAACTTCGATGTATTGATGTTTGTATCGATGAGAAATGCTAGTGCATGAAATCCTAGATATGCATATGAGTATGTTGACTTAATTGTTGATACTCATGTTTTAGTTTGTGAATTCTAGGGTTTGTAACAAAATCCTAGTAGAGATTGATATTCTAGGACATGATAATATTGTTTTCGTTTATTGATATGATTGAGCTTTGATAATAAAATCTAGGGTTTACAACAAACCCTAGTAGAGTCTGACATGTAATTCTAAAAGCATATTGTTGAAACCTTAGATGTATAATTTTTATTTGATTGAATTGTTGATATCTAAGGCTTTGTGTCTCAAACATGGAGTTTAGGGTTTATGACAAAACCCTAGCAAGAAGTTGAAGTCTAGTATGTAAAAGGATGTAACCTTTGTTGATTATGAACCTCACTAGGTTTAGGTATTTGATGTCTAAAGTTTAAATTCTTTGATGCTTCCATTGTAATGATGTGATTTTAATTGACTTCATGCTTATGTATATTTGTATTTGGTTGTACTTGCTATTAAAATTTTGCAGGTACATAATCTTCAAGATGTTGAAGATAGTTGCCATTAAAGATGATAAATCAACATGATGAAGCTATAAAATTGATCAAGATGACATTGATGCCATAAGAAAGAAATGAAGCCTTGAAAGGTTGAAGTTTTTCTGATAAAAGAAGGAAGTTGTTGATCTCCCTAAGTCAAGAGGGAGACTGAAAGGGTATATCTCTCCAATTAAGAGGGAGTGCATGTTATAGTAAATACCTTGAAGAAAGAATGAATGAAAGTACTACAGATAGATCTGCAAAAGACTTAAAGACTACTTAAACTATTTGGTGTTGTTGAAGAAATGAAAGAAGAAAACTTCCAACAAATTGTATATGGATTATGATGATATAAGTGGCATCAGGATGATTAAGGACCCCGAAGGTTTGTGTTTACTTGTATATATATTTGAGAGTTTATCACTGATTAGGGTTGTGTTTGTACAAGTAAATCTCTCCATAAGAAGGTTGAGCACTTTGGAAACATGCTTGGACAAATAGATATATATGATTTAGTTTATAGGGAGAGATGAAGCATCTTATGGCAAAATGCTTGGGAGAACATATGGTCGGCCTATGTGTTGATGTCTAGATCCCGAAGTAGGGAGGGTGGCATTGGTCATGGAGCTTCAACCTTGGATACGCACCTAGATCCTTGGGTTGGTGATAGAGCTTAAAAAGTTGATCGTACCTAGAGTGGCTAAAGCTTAAGTTCACCTTAGTCCCACCCGATTAGAGTACCCTGGTCAGGTATCTAATCTATAGCACTACTTGTGTTATGACTCTTCATAGGGCATATTATTTTGAGATCTTCCATGTACCTATGTATATATGTAATTAAGGATACCTCCCTAGTTAAGAGGGAGTGTTGAAGAATGTAACTAGTGTTGATCTTCATAACTGTATTAGTCATGACATGATAGTAGAAGATTTAGAATCTACTTGATTTAGTTGCTTGGTAGGAATCATCTAGTCTTTCAAGAATGAGAAGATTGGACCATTTTGCATATTATAGTTCATCCAGACATTTTCTAAAATTACGTTGGAGGTAGTCATTTTGCTAAGGTGGATCATCATGATCCTATAAGAACCATCATTTTGGAAGGTTCTTGGAAGAAGCATTATGACAAGGTTAGTATATATTCCATATAGTATGGAAACAATACTCTTGAAGGATGAAGGAATGCAGTTGGTCAAGTTGCAAAGTAAATATCTAGATGATTGTATGAATGATTAGAAATGCATATTTAAAGTAACTTTTAAGTAGGATTCATATGTACAGAATCCTATAAAAGAAGTTGGTCATAAATCATGCATGGTGAATCTTCCATTTGGTTGTATGATGCCTAAAAGATGAATTTGACTTACTCTAGAATGAATAAAAGGATTAAGATTTTCTCACTAGAATATATAGAATGATAATCAACATCTAGTATAACCTTCGAAAGAATATTGTAACTTAGTAATCAAGTTCGATCCTTGGGCACCCTGATGCATGAAGGAAGTGTTAAGAAATCCTTAGGGCGGCTTATTAGGATGATTTCTCTTAAATTGATAGTTGTTTGTGACATTCTTTTACTTGATTGATTAGATTCTTCTTCTTATTATTATTATGTTCTTTATCATCAAACTAGCAAAAACATGAAGATCATCATGGACAAATGAACACAAGATGTAGGCACTCAGCCAAGGAAAAACCCCTCTCAAAGGGAAAAACCCAAAAATTCTTCTTCTCTTCTTTAGAATCAAATCAAATGAGACAACCTAGACCCTTTGACCAATACATAGACTTTCTCCAATCCACCAATTCGGCCTCTATTAATTTTTCTTAGGGCTATATTGTTCTTTTCTTTTGATAATTGCATTTATACTTTTCATCAATAACATAGGCATTCACCCCATACCATCATCGTGTCATTAGAAATTATATAGAAAGAACAATATCAACAACAATGCAGAGGAATAATAACAGGAACATCAGAGGAAAAGTACGCATGAAAAAGGAGATCCTAGAAATGGTCGGAGACTAGCACAAAACCACAAAAGGGGGAAAACCAAAAATCAATTCTTCTTCTTCTCCTATTAGATTCACCAATAGTTCAGATAAGATACAAAGTACATCATCTTGAGACATTATATCGGCCCACCTAGGGCCAATACAAAGATGATTCACAACTACGATTATGAACAATACGAGACATTCAGAAGGGCTATCATCATAAGCAAGATCATTATCTGGAGCATTATCATGCATGCTGACATTACTGCCATACTAATCTTTGTCATGTCCAAAGCATCCAAATCATGCCAATATTGTCATCACTGTCACATCCCTGTCATCACTGAATCATAGAAATATTGTCAATATTGTCATACATCATATACATGGTTATTGTCATCGTAAAATCACTATGATATAGGAGCCATCATAGAGTCACTGTATCAAAAGAGTCATGTTATTGTCATTAAGGAACAATAGTGTTGTCAACATATGTCATACTCATACATCCAAGTTACTGTAGATTTCTTAAAGCCCTAACATCAATTATCATCATTGAATATAGAGAAAACCACATATAAACATTGAGCCACAGGGAAGCATGCCACACTATTTCAAGCGTGGCGACTGAATAATGCCACTGGAGCGTTAACATAGTTATCCTAGCGTATCTACAGAATTATGTATATGCCACTAAAGCGTAGCGAGATGTCATGTCCCTTCCCAAATGAATGTCACAGGTTTTTGTCTCTCCCCAATTTTGTACAATTTTTTGTCAAGTAAAGGACCCAGGTAATTTTGACTTACCACGTGGGAAAACACATTGGGCAATTTGAATTGCCTTGGACGGAAATCGTGTGGTTGTTGGAGGGGCCCACATGAGGAAAAGGGAGGCCCACGAAGTGATAAGGAGGAAGAGCTCCTCACTTGGGGATCATTCATACTTGCACATCGAAATCACTTGATTGTTTGCTCGAGCTGCTTAGCTAAGTCAACTGGCTGTTTAGACACAAATCTCTCAAGCGGGAGATTCAACCTTACCTTCTAGGGACTACAAATGCCACCCTAGGAAGGCATTTTCAGAGCACCAGAGAAGATTTATAGCTAGCACACTCAACCACAAACCAGCAATGTGTATTTTTGGGCCAGCAGAGAAGGGAACACGCAGTTGTGATCAGAGCTTCATTGGACCAGCACTTGCTGGAGAAACTTGGAGAGTTGAAGGATATCAGGAGGTCAGCCTTGGGGAGGAGTTTTGGAGCAGGTGGGTGCAGCAATTGGGCAGTTCGAAACTCAGCCTTGGAGGATTGTGCAGAGGGCCAAACTGGGCATCACGTGGGCATTGAGGGAGAGAGCCACAGCACCGGGATCACATCAGGGAAGGGAGGAAATTCATAAGGGATCACATCTTGGTGATTTGGGACAGTTTTGGAGAGCTTTCCCACATCATTTAGATAGGCCGAGTTTGCCAGCTTGAGCAAGAGGACGGGCTCCTTGGGGGTCGAATTTCAAGGATCTGAACTAGGCCAAACCCTTCCTGGGTTTTGGTGGGTTTTGGCTGAGGATCCGGGAGCTGAAGTTTCATAATTTTCTGAGCAAGGGAAGTAGTGATTCCAGCACTTCCTTTCCAGCAGACAATGCAGTTTCTGGGCAGCGTGGATCAGTTCTAGAGCAGCAGTTGGGCAGCCCTCAGATCATCATTTGCTCACCTGGGTTTTGTCACACTTGTCCTTGGAGACAAGCCCAGGTGCACCATTCCATTCACTGTTGTATTTGCCCATGATGATTTAATAAAATGGCTCAGAAGTTCTCTATTTCCAACGTTTTCATGGGTGTATGGTGATTGCTTCTCATTTCTGATTGTTGGTTTGTCTGCTTGCTTTGTTTATCACTGAATTTCCTAGTTAGGAACATTACAGTGGTATCAGAGCCTAGGTCTTGGCTCAGCCGTGGGGAGTTTCTCCTATGAGAGAAGGGGACCAGCAAAATATTACATACAGGAGGCAGAGGTACCGAAGCAGAGAAAGAGAGCTGGAGATCACTCCAGACACTGAGGATAGGGGAAAGGCAGTAGTAGTAGAGGAAGACATGGGAGAGCCCAAGAGCAAGGAGGAGATGGCCTTTGATAGCCTCTTGAAGGCTCTGAATGATCTAGCAAAGGGGCAGAAGGAAATGCTAGAAGAGATTAAAATGCAGAACCGGGAGAGAACCACTCCTAGGGGATTCCTATTTGGGGAGACTTCGGGGGCCTCTCAACAATTCGATCATCCTTCGCCTGCAACACAACCTCCATTAGCAAGTGGGCCAACTCGAGCCACATTGCGCTCTTTCGTGCCTTCGGCACAAGTTGAACCAGCAGGGGCCGAAGACCCTTCACAGATGGGAGAACACTTCAGAGAATGGCAATCCATGGGTGCAGACTTCAGGGAAGCACTCTCTTTCAGAGATTTCTGCAAGCTCAAGCAGAATGAGAAGAGCAAGGGTTATGGAGGACAAGGCATGCAGAGCTATAAGTTGCAGAGGACGATAGGGAGGATGTACTTCCCCACATACGATGGCATTGTGAAGTGCACTGCTAAAGCATGGGTTGAGAAGATGGACACATATTTCCAGCGTAACCAAATGACAGAGCTAGAAACCATCAAGATGGCCACGCTGCACATGGAGGGGGAAGCCCACAACTGGTGGTTTCATGGCTTGGCCACCCTAGGGCATGTCAATGTGACTTCATATGAGGATTTCACCAGGAGGGTGGTGGAGCACTTTGACCAGAGAGAGATTCGAAGGCTCACTTAAGGGAGCTAACCCAACTCCGACAAACAGGCAACCTGGAACAATACATATCGGAGTTCCTGATAGTTTCAGTGATGGTGTCGGACCTATCAGATGCTCGGAGGGTATACACCTTCATAGAGGGCTTACTCGAGCCCCTGCATGGACTGGTGAAGTCACACAAACCCTCCACACCAGTGTTTTAAAAAACGGCCGAGCCAACTCCAACTCGGCCGAGCCGAACCAAGCCAATGCCTTGTCGGGTTGGCTCGGTGGCCGAAACAGAACAGCTAGCCAGGTTGTTACCGAGCCGACTGAGCCAGTGATCGACTCAGTCGGCTTGGTAACAACTCGATTGACTCGATAACAACCCGACCGGATCGACTCTTTGAAAACGATCCTAAAGCACATTTGTCAAAAGTTGTTCCACCTCCTACATATCAACAGTTGAGTTGTTGTTTATTACATTTTTATAGCCCTAAAGTAAACTATCACTGTGAGAAAGTTTTGAAAATTACAAGGCCGAAGTATGGTTATCCTAGTGGCATGAATTAGAAAACTAAAACAATGCACTGAGCCATACAATGTTTTTAAAAAGGAAAACGTCCTGGCAATGGACTAATAGATACATATTTACCTCTTATTGTTCTGGAGCTTGACCAGAATTAAAGCAAGGGTTGTGAGACTTCATTAGGGATAGATTTCTTGAAATCATCTCCAGCAGTATAGGTAGAAGCATGAGACAGGCCATCTTGTAGCAAAGGCACAAATTTGAAGACATGTATTGATCAATTCATTGGCTTATCATTTGGGAAGCTATGATTGGTTGTAGAGAATTGGTATTATTGTTATTGTAGTCTAGTGATTGTCCTTGGGTTGAGGCAGAAAAGAATCCTAGCATTGGTGGCTAAGTATGAACTTTGTATTGGACAGTGCACTGGGTGCCATTTTGATATAATGGATATATTCATGAGCCTACTTTGATCATATGTTCTCTTCTCTCTATATTCTAAAGATTTGTGTTTGGAAACATGAATGAAAATCTTTAAAATTGTGTTTCTTTATAAAAAAATAAATATTTAATGTATTTTTTACAACGACTAAGTCATTGAAATCAAACCGGCCAAGTCGATACCGAGTCGGAGTTGGAGTTGGAGCCGACCCTCGACCATTTCCAAACAGGAGTTGGAGTTTTAAAACATTGCTCCACGCTGCAAGAAGCAGTTATGTGTGCCACGGATTTACAGGGGGCCATCCCCAAGACACAAGAAACCTTTCCTGCACATACCCCCTACCCCCAGAAGGGGAATGACACTACACCACCACCTCAGAGAACCACCCAAGGACGAGGGCAACTGGATGATGAGACATGGAAGGACCTTAGGAGGAGGAAGTTGTGCTTTACTTGTCGGGAGCCCTGGGCACCAGGCCATCGGTGCACTACTGGCAAAGCACATTATATTGAGGTCTTCTCAGATAGTGACCAGGAGGATGAGGTGGGGCAGGGGTGTGGTATGGGAGACGTTGAGAGTCCAGCAAAGAGGTGGCCACCCGCACCACCTCCATAGGGGGGGCATCCTTTGCCCCATCTGGGGTAGTCCTTGCTTCTTTATGCGGGGTCCCCAAATTTCTGACATTGAGGATCAGAGACACTATACAGGGGCAACGGGTGTCTGTCTTAGTTGACAGTGGGGCTACCCACAACTTCATAGATGCCCAATTGATTCAAAGAAGGGGCCTCACCACAACTGATTTTGAGGGCTTTTCAATCTTGGTGTCAAGTGACTGTGCCATGCAATGCACTCGGTATGTGCCCGCTTTGACAGTGGCCATGGGGAACTACTCTATGATAGACCATTTCTTTGGGGTCGATGTGCCAGACACCAACGTGGTGATGGGTGTCTAGTGGTTGTACTCCCTTGGGTGAGTTACCACTGATTGGAAGAAACCGGAGATGGAGTTCACCGGCCCGGATGGAAAATCAGTGGTCCTTAGAGGCATGCATTCGTACCCACCACAGACAGTCTCAGCACATAGGATGGAGGCAGATCTGCAACATGGACACATAGCATGGGCAGTGGAGCTACAGCAGGACTTGGGAGGAGAATCTCCAACACTTGGAGGAGGTGCTGCATATTTTGGAGGAACAGCAGTTCTATGCCAAGTTGTCCATGTGTGAGTTTGGCTTGACCGAGATGCTCTACTTGGGGCATATCATTGGCGCAAATGGGGTCAAGGTCCATGAGGAGAAAATACGAGCTATACGTGATTGGCCGGTACCCAGAGATGTGACAACGCTAAGGGGCTTCTCGGGCATCTACACGTATTACCGGAAGCTCATCAAGGGGTTTTTGCAGTTAGCAACTCCCCTCACGGGTTTTCGCAATTAGCAACTCCCCTCACGGATTTGACCAAGAGAGGGGCTTTCGCATGGACAGATGGGGCATAGACAGCTTTTGACCGCCTCAAGGAGGTGATGAGCAGTTGTCCAATATTGGCACTTTCAAACTTTTCCCAAACCTTCACCGTGGAGTGTGATGCATCCGGGGAGGGAGTCAGAGAGGTACTATCTCAGGATGGGCACCCCATTGCTTTCGAGAGTCGGAATCTCTTAGCCCATGAGAGGTCATATTCTATATATGACAAGGAGATGTTGACCATCATGAATGCCTTATCCAAGTTCCAACAGTATTTGGTGGGTAACAGGTTTCGGGTGAAGATTGATCACAACAGTCTTCGTCACTTCATGGGCTAATAGGGCCTCAACGACAGACAGCAGAGGTGGGTCAACAAGGTGTAGGCCTATGATTTCGACATAGAGTATGTGCGGGGGAAACACAATGTGGTGGTTGATGCCCTATCCAGGAGACCCGCAGGCCTATCACCCATGAGCACTTGCCATGATTGGAAGGCCCGGTTATTGGTTGAGTATTCTAACGATAGGAGGGCATGCGAGATTCTAGAGGATACCACGCAGATGAGCGCTACAGGGTCATGGACAAAGTCACCTACTACAAGGGGCGCATATTTTTGGTTCCCAACTCGTAGTTGAGGGAGAGAGTGCTCCAGGCAGCACATGACTCGTCATTGTCAGGGCATCAGGGGTTCAGGAAAACATACATGGTAGTCAGGGAGCGTTTCACATGGAAGGGCCTCAAAGGGGACGTGTTGAGCCACACACAGGAGTGTGAGGCATGTCAGAGGAACAAAGGGGGGTTGATTCATCTTGCAGGATTATTACAGTGGCTCCCCATCCCAGAGGGGAAATGGGAGAGTATCTCCACGGATTTCATCACGGTGCTCCACACAGTATAGGGCAAGGATTGCATCTATGTAGTAGTTGACAGGTTGACCAAATATGCCCACTTTTTCGCCATCCCTACAAGATATTCGGCTTCATAGGTTGCAGATTTGTTCTATAGGGAGGTCTTCCAATTACACGAGCTTCCTAAAAACATAGTGAGTGACAGGGATAGCAGGATCATGGGAGGCTTCTGGAAGGAGCTCTTCACGTTGGTTGGTACTGAGCTCACCCCTAGCACGAGCTACCATCCCCAGACAGATGGCCAGATCAAGCGAGTTAATCAGTGGCTGGAGGGGTACCTGAGGAACCACGTGAATGGGCAACAAAGGGCTTGGATTCGGTCACAACACTTGGGCAAGTATTGCTATGACAACATCCATCACATGTCCATCTTTATGACTCCTTTCCGTGCCTTGTATGGTTATGATGCATTATCTTTTGTTGACGTTGTTTTTGGAGATAGTCGGGCCCCAAAGGCCAAAGATTGGATCCAAGAGAGCCAAGATATCCTCAAGGCTCTCAAGGATAACTTAGTGACAACGCAGAACAAGCAGAAAATGTACGCAGATAGTCACCGAACTGAGAGGCATTTCGAGAAGGGGAATTTGGTGTACAAGCAGTCCACATTGAAGCAGAAGAGGGTCGAGAAGCTACAGGCCCGTTTTTATGGGCCATACAAGGTAGTCATGTGAGTTGGGGAGGTAGCATACGAGCTGGAGCTGCCTCCGAGGAGTAGGATTCACAACATATTCCATGTCTCATATCGTAAAAAGGTGTTGGGGCAACAAGTGACAGTAGCAGTAGAGTGACCCCCACTAGATGATGAAGGCCATCTGGTTTTGGAGCCTGAGGCCATTTTGGAGAGACGGGAGAGGAAGCTGAGGAGTAGGACCATTAGGGAGTTTCTGGTGCGGAACCTACCGAATGAGGATGCCACCCGGGAGGGTGAGCACATTCTAGAGCACCTAGCGCTGAAGTTGCTTGAGAGCAAGCAACATTTGGGAGAGAAGGATTGTCATGTCCCTTCCCAAATGAATTTGTAACAAGTTTTTTTCTCTCCCCAATTTTGTACAAATTTTTGTTAAGTAAAGGACCCAAGCAATTTTGACTTATGGACTTAGGAGAAATGAAGGTTGGATTAATTTGCTAGTGGAAGGTGGGGGCCACCCACGTGGGAAAATGCATTGGGCAATTCGAATTGCCTTGGAGGGAAATCGTGTGGTTGTTGGAGGGGCCCACATGAGGAAAAGGGAGGCCCACGAAGTCATAAGGAGGAAGAGCTCCTCACTTGGGGATCATTCATACTTGCACATCGAAATCACTTGACTGTTTGCTCGAGCTGCTTAGCCGAGTCAACTAGTTGTTTAGCCACGAATCTCTCAAGCGGGAGATTCAACCTTACCTTCGGGGGACTACAAGTGCCACCCTAGGAAGGCATTTTCAGAGCACCTTGAGGAGCACCAGGGAAGATTCATAGCCAACACACTCAGCCACAAAACAACAGTATGTATTTATGGTCCAACAAAGAAGGGAATGCGCAGTTGTGATCAGAGCTTCATTGGGCCAGCACTTGCCGGAGAAACTTGGAGAGTTGAAGGATATCAAGAGGTCAACCTTGGGGAGGAGTTTTGGAGCAGGTGGGTGTAGCAATTGGGCAGTTCGAAACTCAGCCTTGGAGGATTGCACATCACGTGGGCATTGAGGGAGAGAGCCACAGCACCTGGATCACATCAGGGAAGGGAGGAAATTCATAAGGGATCACATCTCAATGATTTGGGACAGTTGTGGAGAGCTTTTCCAGCATCATTCAAACATGTCGAGTTTGCAAGCTTGAGCAGGAGGACGGGCTCCTTGGGGGTCGAATTTCAAGAGTCTGAACTAGGCCAAACCCTTCCTGGGTTTTGGTGGGTTTTTGCTGAGGATCAAGGCGCTGAAGTCTCATAATTTTCAGAGCACGAGAAGCAGTGATTCCAGCACTTCCTTTCTAGCAAACATCGTAGTTTTTGGGCAGTGTGGATCCGCTCTAGAACAGCAGTTGGGCAGCCCTCAGATCATCATTTTCTCACCTGGGTTTTGCACACTTGTCCTTAGAGACAAGCCCAGGTGCACCATTCCATTCACTATTGTATTTTCCCATGATGATTTAATAAAATGGCTCAAAAGTTCTCTATTTCCAACGTTTTCATGGGTATATGGTGATTGCTTCTCTTTTCTGATTGTTGGTTTGTCTGCTTGCTTTGTTTATCACAGAACTTCCTAGTTAGGAACATTACACGAGATCATGTGAATAGAGAGTTCATAGTAAAAAGAGTTCAAAGAGAATGCCTCACAACATCACGCTTGGAATATGAATGATAGTAGCGAGACCACAAACCATCAAAATTCAAGAAGTCGAAAATATAGATTAACACACAGTCACAATGCAATTGTGAAATTGAACAATATTGCAAACCTTTTAACACTGAATTCGAAACATATGCTTAGCCATAGAACAATGTCATATGCAAGAGCCACCAGAACGATGATAGATGAGAGAGCCACCATAAGCGAGAGCCATTGAACGATATCATATGTGATAGCCATGATCGATATCAAGGTTGTAAGGAATGTGATGCCAAGATGGTGCCAAGACTGTAATGTGTTGAAAATGAGTGAGCCTGCAGATTTGTTGTGCAATGACAGAGATATGGTCGCTCCAAATAATGTGGGCCATCTAAATTGCAGACCACCTTCAAATATTTACCAAGTAGCGGGCCACAGTTTCAATCCATGACAAAGAGCCACCGAATATGTAGATAGAACCACCCATGTGAAAACAATTCATGCCATACTACTTCATCGTCCTTTAACCAATCGGAACCCCAGAGAAATGATTCATACTTTCATTGTCTCATATATCTTTCCACAGCGACTTATTTATATAATTCGGTGACATGTGTTGAATGAATTCCCTTTAATTTTGAGTGAGGCCGACCATTTAATTTGGAGGGAAAAAATATTTAGAATATGAATTTCATTAAAAATAATATTAAATATATTTTTCCCCAAATAATTTAAAATGACATTTACCTTTAATATTCAACTTTTGGGCTTCTTTGGTGTTCTGAGGTTCACTCTTAGGGAGGGTTTTTGCTTTGGGGTCTTTGGGGAAATTCATCTCAACACTGCCCAAATTTTGACACTCCCTCTTAGCTAGAGAGGAATTTCCATCAACATCATAGGTCTTATCCCATCTCTTCTTTGCTCCCTTTCGAAACAATTTCATCTCAGATATTATAAATAGGTAGGCAGTTGCATCATCCTCACATGCCATCTTATAAAAGAAGAATAATGCACAATCAGCAGTAGGGGAGATCAATCCTCAAACCTTTTCATCTCAGATATTATAAATAGGTACGTAGTTGCATCATCCTCACATTCCATCTTATAAAAGAAGAATAATGCACAATCAACAGTAGGGGAGATCAATCCTCAAACCTTGTCAGACCCAAAGACACCCCATAACTATAACAATAATACATTCATTGCGTCTCATCCTTTGAGGACCAACTGAACAATCTCAATCTATTCGATCTAATAGAAGAAGAAGAAGAATCATCATAGGGGAGTCTATCTCAACCCACGACAACATCATAGGGAGCATCTAACTTCCATCCTATATCCAATAATTAATGCAGTCATCTGAAACAGAATCGTCATCGTCATCAAGTCATATCTCGTTTCGACTCATCTCTGCCCATCTTTGTCTAATAAACAATCTTTAATCTAAAGAGGAATGTGACATCAAAGGGGAGCCCAACCCAACCCACAACAACATCGGAGAGCTAAGCTCAATCCAGAACAACGTCAGGGAGCCGTGCTCATCCTGGAACCACATCGAGGATCCCAGCTCAACCCTCTATCCAATAGGCGAGATCAACTTACCGCGGGGGCAAGGATCACACTCTAAGGATCGAAAGAGGGTGGGTCACAAGACCCTGCCACCCTCACCAAGAATGACAAAGGCAAGTTCTCGTGTCCAGGGGTAGAACCCCTACCAGACTTGATCCCAGATCAAGTTGTTGAACACCATGCATCCTAGTCATAAGGAGTACGGCAGTACACGATGCGTCCATCTGTAGTGCTATGGTCCCTATCCTCTTTTCCCAACCCATTGTCCAGATGAGAGGTATTTCCCAAGAGTCCCCGACTACATTGGTAGGATGTGTGCTGGGGCATTTGCAAGAGAAGGTGAACCACTCATCCTATGCATATCATCATCCGTAGGGGAAGGTGAACCACTCACCCTACACACGTCAACCACCATAGGGGAAGGTGAACTACTCACCCTATACATGTGTCATTTGTCGACATATATGTATATATCATACTAGGGTATATTTTCAATAGGGGAAGGTGAACCACTCACCCTGCCCCCCCCCACAAGAGCTCCTAGAGCTCAATGTTTAATTCAAGTGAGACCCTCATGAGCGGGTCTTTCCATGATTCCAAGTCTCTCTCTAAAGATTAAAGACTTTGTGAGGATGTCAACAACATGTTCATCCGTCCTAATGTGATGGAGCCTTATTTCTCCCCGTTGTACCATATCTTGGATAAAATGGTACCTGATATCAATTGGGATTGGTCATGGAACACAAGATTCTCTGAGAGACGAACCCCACAATAAGTCGCAGTATATCACAGTCATGTCTAGTATATGTTCAAAGAGTAGCCAGTCATCAATGTATACAAAGTGCTCATATATGATACCGGCTCAAACAACTCACTAAAGATTTCAATCAAACTACCTCATCAAGTACTTTCAAGCAACAGTCCTCTGTTTTCCTGTTTATGCAGGACATCAAACCAAATATTATGTTAGAGAAAACACATATCATAAAGAAGAGAATACCATATTCATCCTTTCTCCCCCACATAGGGAGGCAGCAATCGCAAGCCTAAGCTTGTCTCATATAGCAGCATATCCATGAGGCTGTCTCTATCTCAACTATGTATGTCTGGACTTTATCTAGCTCGGGGAGCATGCAATACAAGGAACCATATGATATTATGAGATCCGCCAAATCTAGCAACAATAATCCATCAATGCAATCAACATGCCATAAAAACATTTCTACACGAGAGGTGGATCTTGAAACTGCATGAGGTAAACCAGTCCTGTCAGCAAAGAATTGTTAGCTCATAAAATTAGTTAGCAAAGACAACATCAGATGATCATTAGACCAAGTCCAAAAGACTTGTTTCAATCTGTAGTCACGAGACTTCTAATTTTTCATCACAAATAAATAGTAGGTGTTGGGATCTCATCAAGGGCCTCTCCCTCTGAATGGGAAGCCTCTTCAATTATTATCAATTAAAGTCATCACTTGCCTGTCAAATGTCATGCATCAACAAAATTGTCAGATCATGGATTCAAACTATATTAGGTTTTCATATATATATATATATATATGTGTGTGTGTGTGTGTGTCATAGTCATGACAAATCACCGTTAGTCGCTACATATGAACATGTCGCCAGACATTCATCAAGGGTTAGTGTCATATAGTTAGAGTAACCAACAAGTGTATCTCCATACAATATCAAATCTCTATCATGATATACAATCATTTTCATCAAAGTCCTAGTACCATCATTATCAGATTTACCCTGTTTAGACATCATAGCAGTTACAGCTTCTCAACACTTTACAAAATCACATGGCAGATATCAAAATACTAATATGTAACAGAAAGCAAACTCACTTTCATACAAATGTGGTTGGTATGCATGACTTAAGTAATTACGGGAAATGATATTCTTGTCATACCTCAGAGCATAACTTGCCATCCAATATTGTAGCTAAACTAAAACAATATACTATACATACCTTGAAATATTCAGATACCTTTATCAACTTGTAGCATTTGGATAGCACATATGTTTCATTATTGGCAGTAGTGGAGCTTGCATATTTCTCTAGCTTTCGTATTAGCTTTTATCATATTCTAGTACTAGCTTCTACTTCCAGCACCAGTTAGCATCCAAATGATCCTTAAGAAGGATCAACTAATCACATCTTCATCATGAGGTTAGAAATACTCAAATATTCATGCAGGAAGAATAAGCGCAATCTAAATGATAAATCTAAGCAAAAGCAGTGGCATAAGGAAATAACATAAGCCTATAAGGTACTTATCTTTTCCCGAGAGTTAAAGGAAGTAATCAGCTCCTTCTTGATCCTCTCTCCCTCTTAGCCAAAGGCATTATTGACCATTCATCACGTATAAAGATGCTTCCTTATGATCAAGTCTAGCCAATGTATGTCAAATCTTCAACATGCCCTTCTCCTAAGGTTTCCACTGAACCTGTCATGAATGCTGGAGCAATTTGTCGTAGATCACATCAGGGTTTCAAAAACTCAAGCAAGCCCTTCCTTTCAAGCAAGTTTCAAGTGTTTCATTCAAACCCTAACCTCAAATATTCATCAAACCCTAACTCTTCTTGCTATAACAAAGGTGCCTAGGGTTTCCTTCACACCCTAGAATTCTTTTAGGTCTTCACTATCTTCATTGGCTTTCAATAAGGGTGATATCCATGACTTTTCTTCCAGCCCAGCTCTGAAACCAAGTTAATTTTTCTTAGGGCTATACCGTTCTTTTGATAATTGCATTTATACTTTTCATCATTAACATTGGCATTCACCCCATACCATCATCACATCATTAGCAATTATATAGAAAGAAAAATATCAACAACAATGCAGAGAAACAATAAAAGGAACATCAGAAGAAAAGCATGCACAAAAAATGAGACACCAGAAATAATCAGAGACCATGGCAAAAGCCCACCACGGGGAAAACCCAAAAGTCAATTCTTCTTCTTCTTCTATTAGATTTCATCAACAGTTCAACTAAGATACAAAGTACATCATCTTGAGACATCATATTTCATATTGGGCCACCTAGGGCCAATACAAAGGTGGTTCACAACTACAATTGTGAACAATATGAGACACATTCAAAAGGGTTATCGTCATAACTATAAGAAAGATCATTATCTGGAGCATTATCATGCATGCTGACATTACTGCCATACTAATCTTTGTCATGTCCAAGGCATCCAAATCATGTCAATATTGTCATCACTGTCACATCCCTGTCATCACTCAGTCATAGATGTGAAATTTTATCTATTGCAACTACTGGAAATTATTCTTCTAACTTGTTAAACACACATGGGCAACAAGAATAATCTGAAGGATAAAACATGAGAGCACATTTTTTTATTAACAAGTGATATACATTTATAGTACATAGTTTGATCGTTGGGTTCCACATCCCAAGGTCTCTTGGACTCCTTTTGTCTATTCGGCTTCCACACTAACCCATTGAGGATTAGGTGTCCAACATTCCCCCCCTTAATCCGAAGGGTTATGTATGAATCCAAGAAGAGAGCTATAATACAAAATGTGCAAAAATGCATGGCAACACTAGGCTAAATGTGCTCTTTGAAATGTTGATATAAAAGGCGATGGTTTAAGGATGACCACCAACACTGGAACGCTTAGTGCAGTTCCCGGAACTCTTCCAAAACTGGCAAGAAGCTGAAGTCTTCTGCTAGAGGAAGTGCTCCTATTGTTTTGAAGAGGGAAACCTTCAACCAATAAAGGGAGGTCTCACCCCACATAAAAGGGAGAACTTCAACCTAAAAAGGGAAGTCTCAACCTGTGATGGTTTAAGGATGACCAAAAACTCTAGAATGCTTAATGCAATTCCTGGAACTCTTCCAAAACTGGCAAGAAGATGAACTCTTCTGCTAGAGGAAGTGTTCTCAATTTTGTTCCTGGAATTCTTCCGACACTTGCAAGAAGCTGAAGTCTTCTGCTAGAGGAAGTGTCGCAGATTACCAAGTGAAGTCATGCTCAGGGGCATCTTTGTCTCTAGCTACAACTCTGAATCTGGTATGGCAAGTTGTGGCTCAGGCTCGCTTGATGTGGCTTTGAAGCTTGTAGATGACCATCATTTCCCCCCCTGTCAGATACAAGGTGAGATGATGGAGAAAACTCAACTGCAAGACTGTTCAATACTCTGGAACAAGTTCTGACATGTGATTGGAATATCTTCTTGGCTGTTGATGCCCATTGCCAAGAAGCGATCCATCCAAGATGAATCTTTGTTCTTGCAGGACGTTTGTTTTTGAAGCATCTGTTTGAAGAATGATTGGTTTTATGACAGTGCTTACATGGATGAAGATCAAAACAGTGATCTTTCAGATGGCTAACTCGGTCACAGTGTTGGCATTTCACAATCTGTTGTTGTTGTTGTTGCTGTGGAAGAGGGGCAGAATCTGGAACAGCTAGCGGTGAACTGTCATGAGGAGCAGGTGAACTATCATGAATGAATCCAGCACTTTGAAATTGGATTGGTTTGGAGTAGTCTAGAATATGAAAGGACAAGTCCTTGTCATATCCAAGACTAGTTCTGTGGTTGTTATGGACAAGCTGTTCCCAAGGTCTGATGATGGGCTTGGGAAGTGCAGACTGAGTTTCTGCATCCGCATGTACAACTACTGCTTTATGGGAGTCTGTTTCAATCTTCTGAACAGAAACAGGTTCAGAATGATGACTCCTCTATTTTAATTCTTCTTGTTGTAGCTGAGTTTCGAGCTACAAAAATTCTATCTTCTCTTGTGCATTTTGCAAACAAATTCTAATGTCAGCCAAAGAGGATTTGTTGATTTTTACTATGTCATTAGTAGTAGACTGTATCAGGATTTTCAAAAACTCTAATACTTCATAAGCTTTCCCCATTTTCTCCAGTTCAAAAGTGCCAAGAAAAATGCAGAATAATGACAAGCACTTGAATTCTCTAGAAAGAAATATGTAGACACTTGCAGCAGGGTCGATATAAAACAATCTTGTCCCCTTTGAAATAATTCCCTTCCTCCTTAATTTAATGACTTCATACTTCGAGTATTTTAAGGAAATTGAAAGCATTTTTTAATCCAAAATACGCACATAATCATCCACTCACATACACATAACTATCCACTTAGACAATATATAAAGAAGCCAAATTTCACCTCATTAAAGTACGTGTAACAAACCTCATGTTAAGGTTTCACACACCACTAATTATAAAGACGTTCTATTCAAAAGTAGAGTTCCCCAGATTCATGTAACAAATTTACGTACTTCCCTAAACTCTCCATTCTCACGCATGCACATGGCAGTTAGGAAGTGATACTACCCTTTCACCAACACAACTCGCATGACATTTCAGACGATTTGATGGCCGTTAGGTTTCCTGAACCTCAAAAAATATAAATCTGATTCGATGCAATTTGGATTTTCTGTTCTGCCAGCTGCGAGAACGACCAGTTTGGAAAACTAAAACAACGAACGGAAAACACGCACATTTTTGACCATTACAACTGACAGATTTGGGTGGTGATGGCCAGAAAATAAATGTCACCCACAGATGGTTATACATTTGATTATGATTTCCTCATCGCGTCTAGGGTGAATACCCTTGTAAACCTTACGAAATCCCCATTTACCAATACGCTTTCATTGCGGAACCCGTTCGTGGCGATGTCAAGCTCCTTGTAATTGAATCTGTGGGGCCAGAACTCTCGCTTCAATTCATAAGCAACGTGCAGTCAAACTCATAGTATCCAATCGATGGCAGCATTAAACATATATGGGAGCAAATGACAGCAAACTTTACAAACACTCACGATGTTGGATAGCAACTCAATGGACCAGCCAGGTAGTCAGCGTTCAAGGGTCTTTAACCAGCCTCTTTAACAATGGAAATCAGTCTTTTAAAGTAAATAGAATCCAGAAATAATAACTCTGATACCAGCGTTCATTATACACCATGCACCAGATGCCATACACAACACACCAGTTCACAGTCATTGAAAATTGCAGGAATTTTTCACGTCAGGTCCACCACAATATCATTCAACGCAGAATACGTATCGACCTCCTTTCAACAGTGTTTAAGGACACATACCTCCAGGAGGCAGTCTTTAAAGTCGTTAGATTTGCGTCGATACGCATGAACTATATGCTCACAATCATCCACTCAGTAGACAGAAGGCGGAGCCTTATTTGAGCCTGTTTAAGGATGGGAATCACTATTTCATGCTGCTAAAAATCGTCACTCAAGTCACGGGTTCAAAACAAGTTTCTCGGTATTGGTTCCAGAATCCGTGGTCTAAAGTCTTTAAAACAACTTCGGCTTCAGCTTCACAGAAGACTCAAGACTGTAAGTCCAGTGGAGAAAATTTGCCCAGAAAGAGCTGCCGGCAAAGAGCACCGAATTCTGTAATACGTCCAACTCAGAGACCCAACACCACTGCAGACTTGTTGTTATCATCTATGCACAAGTCCAAGAGATAATTCGATACATGGAGAAGAGATAATGTTATTAAACACGTAGGAAATAAACCACAGAGCTCTAGAAAAACATAACCTTCAATTATTCGTTGGAGATGCCTTATGCAATCCGCAACATTCATGGGCTTCAAAAATAAAGCTGGGGTTTCATAACAGTGTTCATACCAAGAACATGAAAATGAAGGTCAGCATTGCTCGAACGTCCCATTCTGCACTCACCTCAGTCGTTTCATCGACGTCCACCTTTAAGAACACCAGCATTCCTACCACAGTGTTCAGCGTTTACTTAAAAATGCATATGTCAGAGGGCTCAGTCTAGACAGAAGGCACAGTCTTGACAGAAAAACGCATATATGACACTGCCACAGAAGGCGCAGACTTGACAGAGAAACGGTCAAAGGTAGTGGAAGCAGAATACGTTATAGTAGATGTGCATGAATTTCGATTAGGCACAACAGAGAGATAATCCAAGGAATCGACAGAGTAAAAGCATCAAATTTCTGACTGTCAGTGAATTAATGGAGTGTTATGGACAGTGAACAGAAATGTCATAACTGATATGCACATAAAGGCCACAAAACAAATGGCTCAAATTTGAGCAGGGCATGAGATCGCCTGCTCTGATACCATGTTAAACACACATGGGCAACAAAAATAATCTGAAGGATAAAACATGAGAGTACATTTTTTATTAACAAGAGATATACATTTATAGTACATAGTTTGACCGTTGGGTTCCACATCCCAAGGTCTCTTGGACTCCTTTTATCTATTCGGCGTCCACACTAACCCATTGAGGATTAGGTGTCCAACATAACTCAAAAATTACTTATGCAATTTATTTGCTACGGAAAATAACGAATAAAATCACAGCTGCAATTTTCACCATAAAACTACTACAGAAAACAAAATATTGGAAACTGAGAAATTCTAGCACACACACAATAAGTTTGACACAGTTATTTTTGGACAATTGTTCCCGGAAAAAACCCAAATTGGGAAAACCAGTTCAGCAGATGATGGTTTTATTATTGATATTCAGCAACAATTTTGAGTACAATAATTTAGATGCCCAGCTGGCAATCTAATCTGAGGAAAATATTGTGAGAAATTTCTCTCACCCCACACCTATTTTCTGCCTCCAAAATAGATTCCCCAGCCTCTGCGCTGAGCTGCCTGCGTCACCCTCTGTGCAGAGCCTACGCTGGTCCTCTAAAGATTTTGGCCTTCCTTCCTTCGACTCTTCTGGGAACTGAGAAACATCTTCCCAGAATGCTAATATTCTCCTCTTCCACCTGCTACTCACCCTCTGGCTCTATCTTCTCTATTGAGTTGTTGCTACTAAGAAAACTGAACTGCCTAGGCAACTGAGTATCTGAACTGGATGATCTCCATCACCACATCGACTTTTTTTTATAATCCATTGTTGGAGCACCAACGGCCAAGATTAAAACTTAATCAATGGCTAGGATCATTTCTAGGTCGATCCGTGTGAGTTTCTAGATGATTCACGCCTTATCTCAATTAATACTGATTAATTAACCATATTCCCTAAGTTTAGACTTAGGAAATATTTAAAAATTGGTTAATAATCTAACTGAGACACTTCTAGGCAAAATTTCCAAAAACGATTTATGGGTTTTGGAGATCTCATGTATTCTAGCCTCTCCACAAAATTTTGTGGCTAGAACACATCCGATGCTACAAAAACTAACACTCTCTCTTAGCGAGAAATGTGTTCTAGTGCTACTGCACACTCGGTAGCAACACTCTGTTTCTGCCTCATCTCCTGTCACGTTGTTGATGTCTGACCATACTACCCACCAACCCTGCGCAACTCTAATATACGTTGCATATGTGTTGTTGCTGACCCTTCCATACTACTGCCAACTTTGCATCTGCACTGCAACTCCCTCTCATCTGTTGTTGTTGCAACTGCAACATCTGTAACATCCAAAATAGCCTGTCCCTGCTACTAAAACAGGTTCTCCACCATACCCATATGTTCTCTGAAATAGACGAACTTATCTCTCCCTAGAGCTTTCGTGAGTATATTTGCAACCTGCTCTTCTGTGGGAACATATTGTAGTTGGACTGCCCCTCGTTGTACACAATCTCTAATGAAGTGACACTGAATATCGATGTGCTTCAACCTGTCATGAAACACTGGATTCTCAAAGAGCTTTATGCAACTCTGATTATCAAAATAGACACTGGTCGCCTCCATCCTCTGCCTGAACAAGCTTACTAGCAGCTTCCGAAGCCATATAGTGTTAGTTTTTGGTAGCATCGGAAGTGCTCTAGCCTTGAAAATTGGTGGAGAGGCTAAGGCACATGAGTTCTAAAGAACCTAGAAACCATTTGGTGAAATTCCACCCAGATTGTATTTTATTAAAATAACTAATATTTTTAATGGAGTTCCTAAGTCTAAGCTTAGGGAAATTAAAATATTAATGGGTATTAATCAAAATATGGGTAAGAATGATCTAGAAGGCGGATAAAGTCATGTTTTAATCTTAGTCATTGATTAGAGACTTAATCTCAGTCATCAAAGACTCAACAGGAAAAGTATAAAATGGAGGCTTGGGGTTCATTTGGAACTACACAAAGAGATTGAGGAAATCGAATTTCTAAGGTGAGAAGTTCTCAAGAGGAAAATCGATTGGGGAGATTTTGCAGTTGAGGAGCAGAGAGAATCCGGGAGAAGGACTTTCCGAAAAATATAGAAGAGAGAGGCGAAGAGAGCTTGCAGCGAGGCAGTGTAGTAGCCGAGAGAGTTGACGTTGGGCCAGTCTGAGCCCACGCAGTCCTGACGCAGAGCCAGAAGGGCCAGCGCAAAGCAGAAAAGCTACCTATCACGCAGAATCCAGAACTGTCGGAACAACCGGAACTGTTGAGAACTGTCGGAACTGTTGGGAACTGCCTAAACTGCGGGGATCTGTCGGAACAGCCAGGAGAGCTGACATAGAGGGCAAAGAAGGTGACGCAGGGTTGACGCAGAGCCAGCGCAGAAATAGTCGGGGTTAGCCAGTCTTGTGTTGGATCAGTCGGAATTCTGTTAAGTGAAGTGAGGTAAAACTCACTTAGATTTTTCCGCCAGTATTTTCTCTGTAAAGGATTGCTAGATGAGCATCCTAGATTGTATTCAGATATTTACTGCCAATAATAAGAATCCTCAAATCTGCTGCACAGATTTTCCCACATTAGGTTTTTCCGCGAACAATTGTCCAAAAACAAGTGTGTCAATGTGATTGTTCATATGCTAATGTATCTCTTGTCATTTAATTTTCAATTCTAGTTTGTGAAGTCTACAACTAAATTTATTTTGGTTTTTACTAAAGTATTGGTAAATAACTTATCATAAGTAAGTAGGAGAAATAAATCAATTATTGCAGCAAATTTTCACATGGTATCAAAGCCAGGTTCAGGCAAGATGGAACCAAAGAAAAAGGGCGCGGAGAACAGTAGGGATCAGAATATTTCCGAATTAGCTTCCAGGCTGGAAGAGGAGTTTGCTTACCTATCAAGTTCTGCATCAGCCGAGGACTGGTACATTGATATCGAGGCTTCAGCTCATATGACTGGAGAATGAGAATATTTCTCGAGCTATCAGGAGGAACAGATGAACTTTCAAATCACAATGGGTAACAGGACGAAATGCACCCCAGTAAGAAAAGGAACCATTATATTGCAGATAGCAGCAGGAGATAGTCTTCGGGCCACGAATGTACTGCATGTGCCATGTATGGGAATGAATTTGATTTTTGTCTCTCAATTACAAGATAAGGGATATGATGTATACTTCATTGGTAATAGAGTATATGTCAAGAATCCAAGGTGGAAAAAGAGGGCCCAGATTGGAACTCGAAGCAACAGATTATACAAGTTGCAACTCGAGTCTCCTATGGCACTGATAAGCAGTAATGTCGATGGAGAAAAAGAATTAAATGAGTTGTGGCATAGGAGGATGGTACACTTACATCATGGGGCATTACAGATGCTCAAGGAAACTATTACAGGGGTTCCAGTGCTTACTACCAAGCATGATGATACATGCAGAGGTTGCATGCTAGGTAAGTACGCCAAAGCAGCATATTCTAGAAGCAACAATAGAGCTAAAAGTGTATTGGGGTTAATACACTCAGACATTTGCGGTCCGATGTCTACAAGGGCCATCAGTGGCGCTGAGTATTTTGTTACCTTCATAGATGACCATTCCAGGAAAACTTGGATCTATTTTTTGAGAACCAAGGACAAGGTCTTTGATCAGTTTAAAGAGTTTAAGGCTCTAGTGGAAAACCTGACAGGAAGGAAGATCAAGATATTGCGCTTAGACAATGGCGGAGAATACACAGATAAGAACTTCATTGATTTCTGTGCAAAAGAAGGGATCCAAAGAGAATGGATATCACCCTATAATCCAGAACAGAATGGAGCCGCAGAAAGGAAGAACAGAACTATTGTTGGAGCAGCAAAGGCGATGTTATATGATCAGAATCTATCCAAGTTTTTATGGGCAGAAGCATGCAGCACGGTTGTACACATTCAGAACAAGACTCCTCACAGGGCTTTACGAAAGAAGACACCAGAGGGTGTTTTCACGGGAAAGAAGCCAAAAGTAAGTCACCTCAGGATATTCGAAAGTGTAGCTTATTGCCATATTCCAGAAGAGAAGCGAAGCAAGTTAAAGCAGACTGCTGAAGTTAGGTATCTAGTAGGTTATAGCGAGACTTCAAAGGCGTATCAAATCTACATTCCGAGCAACAAAAAGATTGTAGTAAGGTGGGATGCGGAGTTCATGCAAGATAGAGCCTTTAGGGAATTTTGTGAGATGCCATTTGAAGAACAGGATGAGGATGCTCCTCTAGTCCAGCAACAGGGATCAGATCTGGCAGGAACATAAGCATCTGGTTCAAGCACAGTAACCAATACTAGCATCTCCTCAAGAGAAGAGGAGCCAGGTATGCCACAACAAGTAACGGAAGAGGAATAGATGGAACCTCCCACCACCAGTGGAAGAACTAGCCGAGAAGTACGACAGACTCTGAGGGACGCAGAGGAATGTGTTGGAGCTCCTAGAGCCGAGAAAAGGCAGCATAGACAACCTAACAAGTACCAAGCATTGGTAGCTCAGGTCGAAGAACCCTCTAGTTTTCAAAAAGCCATACAACACCAGGTATGTGTGGATGCCATGGTAGAAGAGTACAATTCTATCATGACAAATGATGTCTGGGAAATTGTACCAAGACCAAAGAACAGATCAGTGGTAGGTTCGAGACGGATCTACAAGATCAAGTATGCTGCAAAAGGTAGCGTAGATAAGTACAAGTCTAGGTTTGTTGCAAAAGGATATGCGCAGAAGGAAGGACTAGACTATGAGGAAACCTTTTCCCCAGTAGCTCGATATACCTCTATCAGATCCATTATATCCCTTGCAGCACAAATGGGATGGGAGATTCACCAAATGGATGTCAAGACAACATTCTTGAATGGGGTGATAGAAGAAGAGGTATATATCGAACAGCAAGAAGGTTTCGAAACACATGAAAAGAGAACTCATGTGTGCAGGTTGAAGAAAGCCTTGTACGGGCTAAAACAAGCACCCAAAGCTTGGTATGGTCGAATTGACAGCTGCTTATAGTAGTTGGGATTCATCAAGAGTGACGTCGATCCCAATCTTTATTATCTGCTGGTAGAAGGGGAGTCGTCGATTCTGGTATTGTATGTGGATGATCTAGGATCATCCAGACTCATAGAGGATTGTAAGAAGAACCTGGAAACTGAGTTTGATATGAAGGATTTGGGGCTAATGCACTATTTTCTGGGATTGGAAGTTTGGCAGCAGGATGGTGAGATCTTCCTTGGCAAAGGAAGATATGCATCAGAAATCCTGAAAAGATTCAGAATGCAGGATTGTCGACCTATGGCTATGCCTATGATTACCAATTGGAAGAAAATAGATGCTTCGGGAGATAAGGAAGTGGATCCACCTTATACAGACAACTCATTGGGTCACTTATGTATCTGGTCAATACCAGGCCAGACTTGTGTTATGTTGTCAACACCCTTAGTTAGTTCATGGTGGAACCAAAAAGGGCGCATTGGGTAGCAACAAAGCACATTCTCAGGTATGTGCGTGAAATAGTAAATTTTGGATTAAGGTACACCAAGGGAAATGATATCGAATTAAGTGGATTCATTGATGCAAATTGAGTAGGAAGTTCAGTAGACAGGGAAAGTACCACTGGGTATTGCTTCGGTATTGGATCTGGGATGACCTCCTGGTGTAGTAAGAAGCAGAAGTTTGTAGCTCTGAGCTCTGTTGAAGTTGAGTATATGGAAGCTAGCAAAGCAACACGTGAAGCTATATGGTTCAGGTAACTGCTTGTAAATCTATTCAGGAGAAGGATGGAAGCAACAAGGATCTTCTATGATAATCAGAGTTGTATCAAGCTCTCTGAAAATCCAGTATTTCATGATCACTCCAAACACATCGATATTCGATGTCACTTTATCAGAGACTGTGTTCAGCGTGGAGTGGTACAGTTGGAGTACACTCCCACAGGAAATCAAGTGGCAAACATACTCACCAAGGCTCTAGGAAGAGCCAAGTTTGTTCAATTTCGGGAACAGATGGGTATGTTGGAAAATCCCTTTCAATAGAATGATGCAGCGTTTGAGAGGGAGCTGTAGTACAGATGCAATAGTGGCAGTGGCGGTGTCATGGGCAGCAGTACAATACCAGCGGTAGCACAGTGTTGATGGGAACAGCAGTGCAAAAAGGAGATGCTTCAGAAACAGAGCAACATGAAGGTAGACATTGTTGCTAGAGCACTTTCCTTGCTAAGAGGGAGTGTTAGCTTTTGCTAGCATCGGAAATGCTCTAGCCTAGAAAATTGGAGAGGCTAAGGCACATGAATTCTAAAGAACCCAAAAACCGTTTGGTGAAATTCCACCCCGATTGTATTTTATTAAAATAATTAATATTTTTGATGGAGTTCCTAAGTCTAAACTTAGGGAAATTAAAATATTAATGGGTATTAACCAAAATATGGGTGAGAATCATCTAGAAGGCAAATCAAGTCATGTTTTAATCTTAGTTGTTGATTAGAGACTTAAAATGGAGGCTTGGGGTTCATTTGGAAATACATAGAGAGATTGAAGAAATCGATTTTTTGAGGTGGGAAGTTCTCAGGAGGAAAATTGATTGGGGAGATCTTGCAGCTGAGGAGAAGAGAGAATCCAGGAGAAGGACTTTCCGGAAAATATAGAACAAAGAGGTGGAGAGAGCTTGTAGAGAGGCAGGGCAGTAGTCGGGAGAGCTGACGCTAGGCCAATCTGGGCCCACGTAGTCCTGAAGCAGAGCCAAAAGGGCCAGTGCAGAGCAGAAAAGTTGCCTGTCACACAGAATCCAGAACTGTCAGAACTGCCGGAACTGCCAGGAACTGTCGGAATTGTCGGAATTGTCGAGAACTACCGGAACTCCCGGGATCTGCCGGAACAGCCAGGAGAGTTGACGCAAAGGGCATAGAAGGTGATGCAAGGTTGACACAGAGCCAACGCAAAAATAGCCGCGGTTAGCCAGTCTTGTGCCGGATCAGCTAGAATTCTGACGAGTGAAGTGAGGTAAAACTCACTCAGATTTTTCTGCTAGTATTTTCTCTGTAAAGGATTGCTAGATAGGCATCCTAGATTGTATTCAGATATTTACTACCAATAATAAGAATCCTCAGATCTGTTGCACTGGTTTTCCAAGGACGATCGTCCAAAAACAAGTGTGTCAATGTGATTGATATGTTGATGTTTCTCTTGCCGTTTAATTTTTAGTTCTAGTTTGTGAAGTCTGCAACTGAATTTATTTTGGTATTTACTGAAGTATTTGTAAATAACTTATCATAAATAAGTAGGAGAAATAAATCAATTATTGCAACAAATTTTCACATATAGCTTCGCACGTAGTTGTGTTGGCTGCCATATACTCTACTTCTACAAAGCTCAGTGCTACTAACTTCTACATCCTGCTACACCAAGAAACCATCCCTAATCCAATACTGAAGCAGCACTCGGAGGTACTTTTCCTGTCCACTAAACTATCAGCCCAATCTGCATCTGTGTACCCACAAAGTCTGACGTCATCCTCTCGAGTATATTTCAACCCATACTCATTTGTGCCGCGAATGTATCTTGGAATATGCCTCGTTACTTCCCAATGTACCCTTTTCGGTTCCACCATAAACTGAACTGACTAAGGGTATTGATTGTGAAGCAAATATCTAGCCTAGTGTTGACCAGATACATGAGAGATCCAATGAGTTGTCTAGACAAGGTGGGGTCGACATCCTTGTCATCTAATGCGTCTATCGTCTTCCAGTTGGTAATCATGGGTGTAGACATGGGTTTGCAATCCTCCATTCTGAACCTCTTCAAAATATCTGTAGCGTATCTTCTTTGCCCGAGGAAGATCTCCCCATCCTTCTGCCACACTTCCAAACCTTGGAAATAGTGCATCAACCCCAAGACCTTCATATCAAATTTTGCGGCTAGGTTCCTCTTGCAATCCTCTATGAGCCCTGATGATCCTGTCAAGAATAGATCATCCACATACAAAACTAGAATTAGGGGCTCATTATCTACCATCAAAGAGTAAAGGTTGGGATCTGTGTCACTCTTGACAAACCCCATCTGCTGCATGTAGGTGTCAATTCTACCATACCATGCCCTGGGAGCCTGCTTGAGCCCATATAGAGCCTTCTTCAATTTGCACGCATGTGTGCGCCTCTCCAGAGTCTCAAAGCCCTCTGGTTGTTCCATCTACACTTCCTCCTCTATCACTCAGTTCAAGAAGGTTGTCTTGACGTCCATCTGGTGAATTTGCCATCCCCTCTGAGCTACTAGAGATATAACTGACTAGATAGAAGTGTATCTGGAATCTAAGGCAAAAGTTTCCTCACAATCTATCCCTTCCTTTTGTGCATACCCCTTTGCCACAAACCTAGCCTTGTATTTTTCCACACTTTCCTTTACCGCATATTTGATCTTATAGATCCACCTCAAGTCGACAACTGATCTGTCTTTTGGCCTTGGCACAACCCCCCAAACATCATTTGTCATGATAGAGCTATACTCTTCTACCATGGCATCTATCCACACCCGATTTTGTGCAGCCTCCTGAAAGCTGGAAGATTCTGCAACTTAAGCTACCAATGCTTGGTATCTATCAGGTTTTCTGCACTATCTCTTTCTCGTCCTAGGAGTTCAAATAAACTCTTATGCATCTCTTAATGTTTGACGAACCTCTTTGCTGGTTCAACCACTAGTCGTGGGAGGTTCTGCCAGCTCCTCCTCATCCTGTCTCTGCTGCTCCATCTGCTGAGAACTCCTCGGATTTCCTACACTTGAGGAAATACTGGTACTGGTCACAATACTTGACCCTTGTGACTGTCCCCCTACTAGACCCACTGGCTTCCCCTACTGTTGGACTAAAGGAGCTTCTGTTCACTGATTATGATCACCTGCAGGCATCTCACAAGATCTCATGAAAGCTCGGTCCTCCATGAACTTCACGTCTCGCCTTACTACTATCTTCCTATTGCTAGGAATGTAGATTCTAAATGCCTTTGAGGTTTTGTTGTACCCAACGAAAAACCCCTTCTCTGCAGTCTGATCCAGTTTGGTCCTTTTATCATCTAGCACGTGACAATAAGCAACGCTACCAAAAATTTTGAGGTGGCTGACTTTAGGATGCTTCCCTGTGAAGACTCCTTCTAGCGTTTTCTTCCCCAACGCTCTATGAGGAGCCCTATTCTGAATATACACTGTCGTGTTACATGCTTCTACCCACAAAAATCTAGGGAGATGCTGATCATATAACATAGTTTTGCAGCGCCAACAATGGTTCTGTTTTTCCGCTCCACTACATCATTCTACTGTGGATTATATGGAGCTGTCCATTCTCTCTTCATGTCTTCCTTCGCACAGAAATTTGTGAAGTCTTTATCAATATATTCTCCACCATTATCTGAGCGAAGCACCTTGATTTTCTTCCCTGTCGCATTTTCCAGGAGAGCTTTAAACTCTCTGAAACAATCAAAGACCTCATGCTTGGTCTTCGAGAAGTAGATCCATGTTTTCCTGGAATGATCATCAATAAAGGTGACGAAATACTCGACACCACTGAGAGCTATAGTGGACATTGGGCCACAAAAATATGAATAAGTCCTAACACACCATTAACTATGTTGTCACTCCTTGGAAATGCTGCCTTAGCATACTTCCCAAGTACGCATCCTCTACACACATCATCATGTTCAGTTCCAAGTTCAAGAACCCTTGTTACGGTTTCTTTGAGCACCCTGAGTGCTCCATGGTGTAGATGCCCCATTCTCCTGTGCCATAATTCATTCAGCTCCTTCCCATTGCTATTGTTACTACCTATAAGTGCCATTGGAGAATCGATTTGTAACCGGTACAACCTGTTACTTCGAACTCCAATTTATCTTACCTTTTTCCAGCTCGAATGTTTGACATACACTTTCTTCCCCACGAAGTGAACATCATACCACTTATCCTGTAACTGGGATACTAAAATCATGTTCATACCCAATCCTGGCACATGCAATACATCTAAAGCATTGGTGGTTGCTCTTGACTCCCCCCGAAAATCTATGGTACCTCTCCCTACTTGAGTACATTTCGTTATGTTTCCCATAGTAATCTGGAAATCTATATGCTCCTCTTTGTGGCCAGAGAAATATTCTCTAACCCCTGCCATGTGAGTTGATGATCCACAGTCTATATACCAGACTCCTTGTGAAGTTGATCCTACTAAGCAAGCAAATTCGTCTTCCAATCTGGAAGACAAATCTGAAGTTTATTGAATGTTGCTTTTGTCCATGGCTATACTTGAAAAAATGTGTTATTCCTCTTTTCCTCCCAATGCGGATTCTGCTCTACAACCTGCAGCAAAAACTCTCTGCGTCCAACTAGGATTCTGCTCAGCGAAAATCTGAGCCGCAACTACTGCTCCCTCTGACTGCTGGAATCACTAATCTAGGCAATTCAATTTTCCTGCTTCCTTTCAACTGAAAAATTGAATTGCTGCCCTAGCAACTCGAACTACATGTTTTGGGCTCTGCACAGTTTCTCTAGGAATTTTGATTTGTTGCTCCCTCTGAACAGCGAAATTCCTTTCTCTACTTTTGAGCTTCCCGGTTGATCAATTAAGCTTTGATACCATGTGAAATTTTATCTATTGCAGCGACTGGAAATTATTCTTCTAACTCAAAAATTAATTATGCAGTTTATTTGCTACGGAAAATAATGAATAAAATCACAGCTGCAATTTTCACCATAAAACTACAGCGGAAAATAGAATACAGGAAACTGAGAAATTCTAGCAAACACACAATTAGTTTGAAACAATTATTTTTGGACAATTGTCCCCGGAAAAACCCAACTTGGGAAAACTAGTGCAGCAAATGAGGGTTTTATTATTGATATTTAGCAGCAATTCTAAGTACAATAATTTAAATGCCCAGCTGGCAATCTAATCTGAAGAAAATACTGGCAAAAATATTGTGAGAATTTCTCACCCCACAGTTATTTCTTGCCTTTGAAATAGCTTCCCCAGCTTCTGTGCTGAGTTGCTTGTGTCACCCTCTGCGCAGCAACTATGCTAGCCCTCTGAAGGTTTCGGCCTTCTTTCCTTTGACTCTTCCGGGAACTGAAAAACTTCTTACCAGAATGCTATTGCTCTCCTCTTCCACCTACTACTCACCCTCTGGCTCTATCTTCTCTGTTTAGATGCTGCTGCTGAGAAAATCGAACTGTCTGGGCAACTAAGTATCTGCACTGGATGATCTCCATCACCACATCAACTTTCTTTTATAATCCACTGTTGGGGCACCAACGGCCAAGATTAAAACTTAATCAATGGATAGGATCATTTCTAGGTCGATCCGTGTGAGTTTCTAAATGATTCACGCCTTATCTCAATTAATACTAATTAATTAACCATAGTCCCTAAGTTTACACTTAGAAAATATTTAAAAATCGGTTAATAATCTAATTGAGACACTTTTAGGCAGAATTTCCAAAAACGATTTATGAGTTTTTGAGATCTCATGTATTCTAGCCTCTCCACAAAATTTCGTGGCCAGAACACATCCGATGCTACAAAAACTAACAATAGAAATATTGTCATACGTCATACATCATATACATGGTTACTGTCATCGTAAAATAACTATGATATAGGAGCTATCATAGAGTCACTGTATCAAAAGAGTCATGTTATTGTCATTAAGGAACAACATTGTTGTCAACATATGTCGTACTCATACATCCAAGTTACCGTAGATTTCTTACATCCTTGACATCAAGTATCATCACTAAATATAGAGCAAAGCACATATAAACATTGAGCCATAGAGAAGCGTGGCCACTGAATAATGTCACCGAAGCATTAACATAGTTATCCTAGCATATCTACAAAATAATGTATATGCCACTAGAGCATAGCCAGATCATCTGAATAGCATGTTCACAGTAAAAAGAGTTCGGAGAGAATGCTTGATGACATCACACTTGAAATATGAATGATTGTAGCGAGACCGTGAACCATCAAAATTCAAGGCGCTGAAATTATAGATTAACGCACAGTCACAATGCCATTGTGAAATTAAACAATATTGCAAACCTTTAGAGACTAAATTCGAAACATATGCTTAGTCATAGAACAATGTCATATGTGAGAGCCACCAGAACAATGATGGATGAGAGAGAGACCATAAGTGAGAGCCAGTGAACGATATCATATGCAATAGCCATGTCGACATCAAGACTGTAACATATGTGATGCCAAGACGGTGCCAAGACTGTAACGTGTTGAGAATGAGTGGGCCTACAGATTTGTTGTGCGATGCTAGAGATATGGTCGCTCCAAATAATGTGCGCCATCTGAATTGCGAACCACCTTCATGTTAATTTTTGTAGCATCGAATGTGTTTTAGCCACAAAATTTGGTGGAGATGCTAGAATACATAAGAGTTCCAAAACCCAGAAATCGTTTCTGGAAATTCCACCTAGAAGTGTCTCAATTAGATTATTAGTCGATTTTTAAATATTTCCTAAGTCTAAACTTAGGGAATATGGTTAATTAATCAGTATTAATTGAGATAAGGTGAGAATAGTCTAGAAACTCACACGAATCGATCTAGAGATGATCCTAGCCATTGATTAAGTTTTAATCTTGGTCGTTGGTGCTCCAACAATGGATTATAAGAGGAGATCGATGTGGTGATGGAGAATGTATCAGAATCACTTAGAAAATTCGATTTTCTAGAGTAGCAGCAATCAATTGTCGGAGATTTTGAGCTTCAGTGAGGTAGCAGAGATAGTGAGGGGCAAGGGCAGTGATTCAGAGGAAGTTTTCCAGATCCAAAGAGGCAGCAGTAAGAGCGTCGAGTTATTCCCAAAGAGGCAGTGCAGACGATTGCGCAGTTGCTTCAAGTTGGAAGTTCAATTTAGTTGAGGAAAAAATTCATTCTCAGTTCCAGAAGCCAGGAAAGTCTTCCAGAGAGCCAGAGAGACAACTTCCTCAGCAAAGGCAGGCAAAAGGACTTCATCAGAGACTGGTTGGAGGCTTGACGTCATAGAGATTGCGTAGAGGCTGACGCAGAGGGTCCAGGAGGCCGAGTTTTCTAAAGGCATGTGGTGTCGGGATTGCTTATGGAGGAAGGGTAATTTCCCTTCAATAATTTTTCCCAGATTTTCTTCTTGTGGATTGTCAGTTTTAGGCATCCAGATTGACCTCATATTTTCACTATTGCATAATAATAGAAACCCTCACTGTTGCACCGGTTTTACCAAGTTGGGTTTTCCGAGACATTTGTCCAAAAATAACATGCCATTTTCTTTGTGAAGGTTGCAGTGTCTGTTGGGTCCCTATAATACTAGTGATTACCCCATTACTATTGTAGTTATACCCCTTATTAATATTGTTGTGCCCCTATTGCCCCCATATTGTTATTATTGTGCCCCATAGAATCCCTCTATTGTTATTTTTGTGGCTTTATATTATTATTGTTAGGTCGGCTGGATTATATTGTGACTCCTTAGACTCCTATATATAGAAAGGAGGTTTTGTCATTTGTATCATCCAAGAATTGTTCATTTATGTAATGTAAAGGAGGTTGCCCCCTCGAAGAGGCTGAATTCTAAGGCGTTGATCTATCTTTTCTATCTTTTCTTGAGCTGGTTTCATAACATTTGGTATCAGAGCTTTGGATTCTAGGGTTTCGCTGCTCCAAACAGGTCATCGTGGCATTTTCGCTATAACTTTTTTTCTGCGACGTTTCAGAAGTTGCAAAAAAAACCCATTTGAGAAGAAATCGCACTAAACCTCGGGTCCGAATTTCAGAGCTTTTCGTGCTATATTTGCGGAGATATGATCTGAGGAAGTTGGTCTTTTTGCAGACTCCTGAATTACATTCCAAACAAGTGACCTAGGGAAAATCGTCATAACTTTCTCTCTGGGGATCGGATTGAAATTTCGTAAGAAGCTACAGAAAGAGGACGGACTCTAGTTTCTCGTATGCATTTTTCAGATCCAAAGGTTGAAACAATGACTCGTGCCACGTCGTACAAGTTCGCTCTACTAAACCAGTCTATAATCAAGTCACTGTGGGAGATTTCGCATGACTCTTCCGTGGAGAATCCAATTTGCGTCATATTGTATCTCATGAAGGAGTTAAGGTAGACCCTAGCAAAATTAAATCCATTAAGGAATGGAAAATCCCCACATCCATAAAGCATCTGCGAGGATTTCTTGGGTTGACAGGGTATTATCGCAAGTTTGTTAAGAATTATGGGAGAATAGCAGCACCGCTAACAACATTATTGAAGAAAGATGCATTTTCATGGACTCCGGAAGCAACAAAGGTCTTTGAACATCCTAAAGAGGCAATGTGCCAAGCACCGGTCTTAGCTACACCAGACTTCACAAAAACCTTTATTGTGGAATGTGATGCTTCAGGAAATGGAATTGGTGTTGTTCTAATGCAAGATGAAAGACCCATTGCTTTTGAAAGTCGTCCAATCAAGGGAAAGTTTTTAAGCAAAGCTATTTATGAGAAGGATATGTTGGCAATACTCCATGCACTTAAGAAATGGCGACCCTACCTAATGGGAAGACACTTCAAGGTAAAAATGGATCATGATAGCCTTAAATATTTTTTAGAACAAAGATTATCCTCTGAAGAGCAACAAAAATGGGTCAAAAAGATGTTGGGTTATGACTTTGAAATCATCTACAAAAAAGGGAAGCAAAATGTGGTGGCAGATGCACTCTCAAGAAAGGATGAGGATGTGGAAGCATTGTTGTGCGCCATTTCTATTATCCAACCAGATTGGATAAACGAAGCAAGGGAGGAATGGAAGAATGACAAAGAAGTGTGGGCACTTATTCAAAAGCTACAACAAGATTCCAGTACGTCTGATACATTTAGCTGGCAAAATGATTCGTTATGGCACAAAGATCGCTTATACATCTGTAAGAATTCCCAGCTAAAACAAAAGATTCTTATGGAATTGCACACTTCTCCCTTAGGAGGGCACTCAGGATTTCTAAAAACTTACCACAGGGTTAAGAAGGAATTTTTTTGGGATGGCCTTAAATCAGATATTCAAAAGTTTGTGGCGGAATGTTTGGTTTGCCAACAAAATAAAGTTGAAACAATTAAGACACCAGGTCTATTACAACCTTTATCCATTCCAAGCCAACGTTGGGAGGAGGTTTCAATGGATTTTATCACAGGTTTACCCAAGTCTGAGGGAAAGAGTGTCATCATGGTGGTAGTTGACAGACTTACCAAGTATGCAAACTTTTATGCATTATCACATCCATTTAAAGCCAGTACGGTTTCTACTGCATTTATGGAAACAATTCAAAAGCTACATGGAAACCCAAAGATTATTGTAAGTGACAGAGATCCCATTTTCACTGGAAATTTTTGGACAGAATTATTTTCTTGTCTTGGTACTCAGTTAGCTCATAGCTCATCTTATCATCCTCAATCTGATGGGCAAACTGAGATAGTAAACAAATGTTTGGAAGGATATCTTCGTTGCTTTGTATCTGATAAACAAACACAATGGGTCAAATGGTTGCCTCTGGCTGAATGGTGGTATAACACTTCCTTCCATACAGCAACAAAAATGACCCCATTTATGGCACTTTATGGGTATCAACCACCATCCATCACATCATATTTAAGAGAAAATTCTAAGGTTCAAGCAGTGGAACATCACATTGAACATCAACAACAAGTCCTCCAACTCTTAAAGGATAACCTCGTGTTGGCACAGAATAGAATGAAACAACAGGCAGATCAACATCGCAGTGAAAGAAGTTTTGATGTAGGGGATTGGGTATTCCTATAGCTACAACCATATAAGCAAATGTCCTTCAAGCAAGCTAAGAAGGATAATAAATTATCACCAAAGTATTATGGTCCATACAAGGTGTTGCAAAAGATTGGTACTGTGGCATACAAATTGGAGCTTCCTGCAGCTTCTCGATTGCACCCAGTTTTCCATGTTTCATGTTTAAAGAAGGTTATAGGCGACAAGCTCCCAGTTCAAACAATATTGCCAGAACTTGACGAGGAAGGAAAAATTATATTGGAACCAGAAGCAATCATAGAAACAAGAATTAGGCAGCTACGAAATCGATCAATTTCAGAGTATCTTATCAAGTGGAAGAACTTATCCGCTGAAGATTCCACATGGGAGGATGAGAATTTTATGCAGAAGTATCCAGAACTACTCAAGTGTTGAGGACAACACTTTTTTGAAGGCGAGGGGCATGTTGGGTCCCTATAATACTAGTGATTACCCCATTACTATTGTAGTTATACCCCTTATTAATATTGTTGTGCCCCTATTACCCCCATATTGTTATTACTGTGCCCCATAGAATCCCTCTATTGTTATTTTTGTGGCTTTATATTATTATTGTTAGGTCGGCTGGATTATATTGTGACTCCTTAGACTCCTATATATAGAAAGGAGGTTTTGTCATTTGTATCATCCAAGAATTGTTCATTTATGTAATGTAAAGGAGGTTGCCCCCTCGAAGAGGCTGAATTCTAAGGCGTTGATCTATCTTTTCTATCTTTTCTTGAGCTAGTTTCATAACAGTGTCTTTAATTCGTTGTTTCCATAGCAATAAACTGAATAATTAATATATCAGTTAGAAGAATTAATACCAGTTGCTACAATAGGATTCCAGTTTTGGAATTTTTACATGGTATCAGAGCATAAGTGATCAGCCAAGAAGCTCAGAAGCAGAGGAGGAATTTCGTTGTTCAAGTGAGAGCAACAGGCCGAAATTCCTGAGGCAGCATAGTGCTCAGACAGGCAAGCTAAAATGTCGGGGCAGTGGTTCGATTTTCAGTTGCAAGGGTGCATAAAATTCAATTTGCCCGGGAGAGTGATTCCAACAATCAGAGGCAGTAGCTTCAGCTCTGATTTTCGCTAAATAGATTCCTTGGTTGGACACAAAGGGTTTTGTTGCAGTTTGCAAAAGTAGAATCCGTGTCGGGTGGAAGAGAAAAGCACAAACAACAGAGTGAAAATTTCTCTCAGGGGACTTCAAGTCTCAGAAGTTCAATTTTCCCAAGCAAATTAGCAGTAGCAGCTAGTAGATCCACGCATTCCAGGAGGGAGTGCAAGTAGCAGAGTAGCAGAGGGAAAGAGGGAGTTTTCAACATGATCAGAGATGGTCACAGCAGCGCTTAGAGATCAGGATAGGTTGGATGGTTTATCCAACTGTCATCTAGAAGGCTAGGATGTCCTTCCTTCTAGATGAATATGTCCTCAAAGCCCACATTGATAATGTAGTGGCAGTTCCCCAAGATGCGGATCAGCTGAAGGAATACCTGAAGGAGATGGCACGGGAAAAGCGGTTGATCTTGGATGGAATCTGGGACCATATAGTCTCACATGTGGCAGAAAAAGGTACAGCCAAAGAGATGTGGGATGCTCTCTCCACGCTATACCAAGGTACTTCCGAGCAATGGAAGATGTTCCTAGAGGAGAAGCTAAGATGCATCAAGATGCAAAAGGGGGAAGGCATAGATCCCTTCCTCACCAAGATTCAGGAGGTCCGAGACTAGCTTGCATTTGTTGGGGCAGTGCCTCAACCTTCAAAGCTAGTGCGATTAGCACTCAACAATGTCTTTGAAGATTGGCAGGTCTTCGTCCAAAGTATATTAGGCAGAGACACGCTACCAAGATGGGACCGAATATCAGTCGATTAGCAACAGGAGGAGTTGAGACGAACTCTGTTGAAGAGCTCCATCAGTGGCAGCAATAGCAGTGGACAAAAGATGATGAAGGAGGAGGAGAATGTGGCCCTCGCATCTAAGGGTCCCAGTTAGGGACAAGGGGAGCAGAGAAGGAAGAAGAAGGACCTATCTAAGGTCAAGTGCTTCAAGTGTGGCGAGTTTGGCCACTAGAGTACCCAGTGTTCTCTAAGGAAGGACAAAGAGGAGAAGCAGAGCCACGCAGCAGCACATGGTGAGATAGATAGGTTGTCCTCCAAGTTGGAAGAAGACTTCGCAATGATGGCAGCCATACCTCCAGGAGTGAGGTGGGGTGACTTGGAGTTGTAGCCCCAGAGAGCCCCAGAGAGCTCCAGAAGTGATTTCTCTTCTATTAATAGTTGCTTGTGAGTGTTTTTTATTTCTTTAGATTAGGATCTTCTTTTATTTAGGTTATTAGTGTTCTTCATCAAACAGCTACCAATGCATAAACCATAACAAGACAAGAGACACATAATATATGCTATCAGCCACGGCCAAAAACTCTCACTCTTTGAGAGGAAAACCCAAACAAATTCTTCTTCTTATAGAGATTCCAATTGATGAATACCAAGACCACGACCCTTGACCTATTTTCCACTCCAAGACCAAGACACAAGTTCTCTTGATGAGATCCTTTGACAATGACAGTCAACCTTCTGCTCCTTTCCTTTTCTCGACTCCTCTTCCACTTCGACCTTCTTTAGCTTCAAACCTTCGGCCTCCCTTCTAGACTTGATCTTCTTATCTAGGCCTTCCTTCTAGACTTTACCTTCTTCTAATTCTTGTCTCAGCCTCCCTTCTAGATTTGACCTTCTTTCCAACTTGCTAAGAGGAGTGCAACTCTTTCTTGGCTCCTTCCGCTGCAACTAAGCCTCAAACTTAACAATTTCTCGGTTCCTTCTATTGTAACTAAGCTTCAGACTTCGCACTTTCTCGGCTGCTCTTTCTCGACTCCTCCTTCTGTTGTACTTCGCACTTTCTGCTTCAAACTTGATCACCGAAATTTTGTGTCTAAATGAAATTCGGACGGCCCTATTTATAGTGGTTTGCCTCTATAATAAGCTGACTTGAATAGGGTGAGCCGACATGACTGTTTGGAGGAGTTAATTAATTCCATTTGAAGCCGACTTGAAGAGGGATGCCTTGTGCTTGTCTTGGAGGGCTACTTGACATTTCTATTGACTCATACATAAGTGTAATATGCCCAAGAAGGGTCCTTCATACATGACATAGACTCAAATTGACTTTTATGACTAGATGACAAATCCTAAAGGCTCACAATGGGAGCCATCACTAAAATAAAATTCCTTGCTCATGAAACCCATGAGACAAGCATTACAATAATAATTTTATTTTTCTTCTTTTCATCAATTACATAAAATCACAATTACATATGTCATTATGAAGACCGAACCTAGTTATACTTTTCAACAGATCAGTGGTAGTTGCTGCCGTCAGAGACCGAGTGACAATTGCAGACTAGTAGCAGTCAGATGCTGAGGAGCGCAGTGCAGTGTTAACAGCAAAGCAGGTGGCTCAATGCAGAGTTGACAGCAGCGCAGAGTCTCCAGTGACAGTGCAAATGCTAGTAGCAGTCAGACACTCGGGAGACAAATGCATTATATTGATCACAGATGATTCAGTATTTAGGATGATTCTCAGTTCATAAAGCTTCTGAAAATCCCTAGTATTAAAGCTCTGATACCAACTGATATGATCACATTCACAGTAATGTTAAGATACATACAACAAATCAAAGAGCAAGTATGCAAGCACAATAAGAGATTATCGGAAATGTAAATATATGTATACTACAGATTGTATTAGCTATCTATGAAAGTACAGAATTGGTGGAGAGTGGACAGTTTTTACCAAGTCTCCTAGGATTAAAAACTAAAATAGAAATATTGAGATGAGTGATTATCTTCAACCAATTCAGTTACGGAATAATTTCAATAATGTAGGTAAACATTTAAATTATAAAGTACAAAGGTATAACATGTGAAAGTGTAAAATAAATATATAATACGTGTGAACCTATTCAGTAGAATAAATCCCATCAACTTTGCACCCTGCTTTAGGGCATATATTGGAAAATGCCAGATAGGGTCCCAATATTGTGAAAAAAAACATCTTTAAAATACTCAGGGTTTTCTTTAAATCTTTTATGGGTGTTTCTGGTGGGCATTTGTCAATGTCTAACAACATCATAATTTGATTAAGTACAATTTTGTTTAAATGTTCAAATGCAAAGCGCCCTCTAGAACGCTATCACTAATTTTTTATATCAAGGTATGTTTTTCCTATCCAACAATTAAGTAACAATCCTTTATTGAATTCACATTATTGAAACCCAGGGTTAGTTTTGATATCCAATTCTAAAAGCCCACAAAATCATTTTCCATGCAAAAATTGTAACTTCCGGATTCAATAGTTGTGGTGCATTTTATAAGTGATTCAAATGTTTCTGCAGCCACTCATGGAGCAAATAAAAAGGTTCAATTCTGGAGTCAAGAAAAAGGACAGAAATGAACTCACTTGAAGCCCATCCGCCTCTTCTTTTGTCATGTAGAGAGGATCTGGTACATGCATCTTGAGTATCTGTAATGTTCGTCCCTGCGCATCAGTAGCCTTGGAAAGAACAGAATAAGCCTCAAGTGAGCGTTCATATTGTGGATCATCTTCATCATTAGTCCATGCCAGCATAACCACCCCCGGCCTTACAAAGCAGCACATGTTATCTATGTGTCCATTGGTATCATCGTCTCCTGAAATATAAGTATTGCAAAACAACATGCTTCATGGAATTCCAACAAAATGCAAATTCAGAATAAATTACTATTTACACTTTAAAGAGGTCTATCATCTTAGGCAAAGAACTAGGAAAAAAGCGTTGTGATTAATTCCCAATTCTGTAAAAATTAAACATGCAGGAAAATTTGAAAGTGTGGAAACAGACGAGCCATATAAATCATTGTATAAGTTGCCATTTTGGCATTCATAACTAAATCTACAACATATTTTGCCAAAAGGGTGTACTGCATATAAAACCAGTTGTAAAATCGCGATGGGAATAAGCCCATCAGAGGCAACTTCAATGGAGATTACTACACTGCCACCAGATGTGACTCCAGTGAATATGACTCCTTTAGATGTGACTCCACAAAGGGCAACCCTAACAGGAGACTCAATCAAGCTTCAAATTTTTCTAATAACTTACAAACAGCTATTAACAGAAATTTATACCAGAATATCAAACTCTAGTGGAAATTATAACAGATCATAGTTGGTGTTATCTCAAACAGGAATGTTTCACACTAATTTGCAGGAGATGACTAAGTCACAAGAAGTACCAGTGAGAAATATTTTAGGAGGAGAGCTACAAACATATTGTGCAATAATGGTGTGGAGCAGAAATTGCAGAGCATCAGTGTGCAACAGTGACCTGTCTAGCAGCCAATTTGCAAAGCACCTTTGTGCAATAGCAACCTGTACAACATAGAATTTGCAGAGCATCATTACATCTAAACAACCTATGTAGAAATGTAATTGAAGTAGTATCATCATGCAGCCACAATATTGCAGTAATGTGGAGGTTGGAGGTTGCTCTCAGCCTTGCAAGGAAGTCAACAAATTTTGGAATTGGAGATATTGCTTTCAAATTTCTTAGGGTGGCCATTTGGCCCCTCCACCCTCCCCTTAGCCCTCCCCCTTTCCTTTCCATCCCCTCCCCTTCCCTTCACCTCTCTCTTCCCTATTTGCCCCCCACATCCCTTCCCTCTGCCATTCTCCTCTCATTTTCCCCGTCGCTCCCCTCTCCCATCTAGTCCCGCCTCCCCTCCTTCCCGCCATGTTCTCCACCCCTACCCACCTCATCCCCATGTCGCATCATTACATGTGAGCCCTGGCCTGTCATGGAGCCTTGTGACAAGAGCGTCCTCTGCTTACATCTACGACGTGTCGGGGTTCGTCACCATGGCACTACACTTGTTCATGAAAGAGACCTTTGTGTGTGTATTCAGTTCCCACGTCCTAGTTCAAGGTGCAAAGGACGGCACACCACCTCAAGGGATTGCAGGATTATAGGGATTTCAGAGCAACATTTAATTCCGGTGCACAAAAAAGCCCAGTTTGCTCATGGGAGGATGCTTAGGATGGGAAGGATGGACCAGGAGCAGTGCTGGGATTTTATGGCGGACGGCTGGGAAATAATGGAAGTCCATCGGGATCTCAACTGCATCAACTTCTTCACACAATACAACATCATCGCACATTCCTGCAGTTGCTATAAAAGGAATAATAGTATGTTCAGTTTTTATGGTTTAAGGTTCTATTTTGCTCAAGTGGCCTCTACGATGGCCTGGCGGCTGAAGCTGAGGTTGTTGCGACTCAATTGTTGGGTCTGGGTTGATGGGCAAAAACTCAAGGAGTCGGATGTACCTGAGATTTTGAGTGGGAAGCTTCAAGGGGCCGCGGGTTTGAGTGCAATTGAGGGTCTAAGTGTTGTTGCTAGGTTGGGTGTCGTTATTTTGCTCAATTGGGAGGAGGTTCAAGACCAGAACCTCGGGGAAGAATTGAGCTCGACCCGCAGAGGGAAGTTTGTTTGAACACAGTTGATTTTAAGATTGTTGTTGGAGAGAAGGTTTATAAACCTCGAGTCTGTGAGGGTGTCCTGGGTCAGATCCCTGGGGCTTTGTTGGAGGCTAGTGAGGTGGACAGGGTGGTGGAAGGTTGGCTCCTAGACTAGTGGGTCAAGCACATCCTGGAATTGAGCGGGAGTGATAGAAGGTTTTGGGACATTCTGGGTAGTCTGAAGATGGATTTAAGTGTGCAGAGTTCAGAGGATAGTTCCTAATCGGGCTCTTGGGGCAATCGCAGGCCGAGGTCGGGGGGGCGCAAGTGGGAATTTCTTTGGTGGGTAGGAGAAATCGGCCAACCTGCATCAACTGTGTGCAGGACCACCTGGATTTAAGGAAGGCCTGGTTGAACTGCAACGCAGCATACATCATCAACAACAAGAGAACCTGATGATGCAGGAGAGACAGCTGGAAAAGAGGGAGCGTATTCGACAACTGGAAGATGAAGTAGATGCACTGCGGCAACAAATTGAGCAGTTGAAGCTCAAAGTGGAGGAGAGCAGCAAGAAAAATGAGGACTCTACAGAGTTGGACCTGAACAAAGGCACCAAAGAAGTCTCCATTGCCTGGACCTTAACAGTCTAGCGCCAATGGATATTTAATTTTTATAAGTTTTTTCTCACAGTTTCTAAATGGCACAATGTAAATGTAAATATTTAATGCTTCAGTTTTGTCGAATTTATAGTTGTAGGAGCTCTGGAATGGGGAATTTTTGTGAGCAGAACAGAGAACACTTATACAGCAAATTTGCAGACCAAATGATATATCATCAGCCCTTTGAAGGCTTGAAAAAACTATGTAAAATCACGGTTTTGTTTGTGAATGGGCGCGCTATATTTATATAAAAAATCTACTCATTTTGGTTTAAAAAAAAGATGTCTACAATATGCTCGTTTCTGGAACAATGGCTAGGTGAATAGTGTTGACCTCAACATGATGTCGAATCAAATGATACTTTGTATTGATATTCTTAGTTCGATCATGGAACTTTGGGTTCTTGGCCAACTTTATTGCAAAAGTATTGTCAATCAAAAGAGGAGGAGAATGCATTTGTTTCTCCAGCGAATCTTCAAGAATTTTCCTGAGCCACAAAATTTCCTTCATTGCTTCTACAATTGCCACATATTCTGCCTCTATTGTGGAATCTGCTAGAACTGACTGTTTGTGTGACCTTCAAGAGACAGCTCCTGATCCAAGACTCATAACATAACCTGAAGTAGATACTCCATTTTCTTTATCACCATCAAAATTTGAATTAGAGTATCCAATCAAGCTGAAGTCATCCACCTATGTATACTTGAGTCCAAAGTCTTGAGTTCCCTTCAAGTAGCTTAGAACTCTTTTTGCAGCAAACCAACGACCCTCAAAAGGCTTTTGCATAAACCTAGAGAGGATTCCAACAACAAATGAAATGTTTGGTCTGGTAGTAGTCAGGTAGTTAAGACTTCCTACAAGTTGTTTGTACTTTGTTGCATCCTCAAATTCATTTCCTTTTGTGGATGTGAGCTTTAAATTTTGTTCCATTGGAGTGGTCAAAGGATTGCACTTAGCCATGCCAAAAAATTTCAACAGATCTCCAATGTACTTCTTCTGAGAGAGGAATATAAACTTCAAACGCTGAGTTACTTCAATACCCAGATAGTAGTGAACATATCCCAAATCTGTCATTTCAAAACCTTTCCTCAATTCTTTCTTTATGGATGCAATATAATTTTCATTGTTCCCTATCATCAGAAGATCATCTACATACACCACAAGATATACAACAGTTTTTCCAACTTTCTTGACAAACAAAGTTGCATCATCAAGATCATAGTGTTTGAAATTTAGTTTTAGAAGATGCTCAGTCAATTTCTTGTACCAGGCTCACGGTGCTTGCTTGAGGCCATACAAGGATTTGACAAGCTTGCATGTTTTGTGCTCTTGTCCCTTCACAACAAATCCTTCTTGTTCAGACACAAAAACATTATCTTTCAGATATCCATTCAAGAAAGCAGTTTTTACATCCATTTGATGGACTTCCCAACCGTTTTGAGTTGCCAAGCAAAGAGAGACTGTATGGTAGGCCATTTTGTTGTGGGGGAAAAACTCTCCTCATAATCGAACCCTTCCTTTTCGTGCAAAACCTTTTGCCACAAGCTTAACTTTATGCTTGTCAAGTCATCTACTTTATACTTGTTCTTGAAGACCCACTTGTAGCTAATCGGTTTGGTTCCCAATGGAGGGTCCACTAGCTTCCAGGTTCCATTCTTTATCAAAGCATCATACTCTTTCTGCATTGCTTTTTTCCATTCATCATGCAAAGCAACTTCTTTGAAAGAAATTGGTTCGAAATCTGTAGACAAATTTAATTCACAATCATAAGAAGCATCCATATCAATAGGTGAATCATACATCACCTCCATTCTGTCTAGTAGAGCTTCTTGTTCTTGTCTTTCCAACCTCATCAGGACAAACACCTTCAAGTGTTTTGAAGCATTGTTTTGGAGGACCTTTCTAAGATGACCCAAGTTTTTCAGTTGACTAAAATGGGGTTGAATCAAGATTTAGCCTTCCAATTCTCTCAACGCACCACTCAAAGTGTCTTCTTGATCAGTGGTTGGAGCATCATGTGGGGGAGAGAGTGCTTCAGAAGGAGACTCCACAGATTGATCCAGTATAGGGATCCCCCCTTCAAGATGTGGAATCTCATTATCAAATTCTTGAAAATATTTTGCATGTCCGAATCTAGCCAAGCGATCAAGATACCTCTCAACAACATTGTCAGTCTTGGAAGATTCAAGAAAGATCACATCTCTAGATAATATAAATATCGTATTTACTTCATCATAGAGACAATATGCTTTAGAGGTATCTGAGTACCCCAAGAAGATATACATTTTCGACTCCTTGCAGCAAGTATGTTTCTTTGTTCCTTAGGTATCAAGGCATAATAGGTGGAACCAAAAACCCTGAGATGTCTCACCGAAGGAATGTGGCCATACCACATTTCATAGAGAGTCTTGTTTTTGAGAGCACGAGATGGGCATCGATTTTTAATATAAACTGCACATAGAACTACATCAACCCAGAACACTAGCTTTACATTTTTTAAAAACATCAATGAACGTACCATATTTAAGATTGTCTTGTTCATTCTTTCAGCTACACCATTTTATTGAGGATTATAAGGCACTGTTGTTTGATGTTTGATCCCATGCTGGCAAAGATAGTTTTTAAATTCATTTGAAGTATATTCTTTTCCATTATCAGTACGAATAGAGCCAATATGAGATTGTGTATCATTTTCAATCCATGCATGAAATTTTTTGAAAGTTTCAAAAGCTTTAGATTTGTTCTTCAACAGATATACCCAACACATTCTAGTGTAGTCATCAATAAAAGTCATCATGTATTTATTACCATTTGCAGAAGGAACAGGCATAGGGCCACACAAGTCAGAACGCATGAGCTCAAGCTTTCTATGTGCTCTAGAATGAGAATCATGAAATGACTGTTCGTTGTGATTTCCTAAGGTACAAGCATCACATTGCTTAAGTTTCCTAGGAATGGTGGGCAAACTCGTAATACCATTTATCTTCAATAGACGAAGACTATCATAGTTTAGATGTCCAAATCTAACATGCCATAAGAGACTGGATGGTGGTGTACGTTCATCATATTGAGAATTGTATGCAAAGTTTTGTGCACGAGCATAGGTTCCTTACATCTTCAAGAGTCTTTCTTCTTTTGTCCCAGTCATGACAAGTGAATTGCATGATGATTTTCTCAACTCAACCTTGCCATCAAACACGTGAATGGAATGTCCTTGTTGGCGAATGTGAACTAAGGACAAAAAGTTTCTCCGCAACTCTGGGAGGTAGAGAACATCACGCACAAGAAAGCCAGGGAGACTAGGTAGTTTGAGCCTAATGGTGCCAAGCCCAAATGGCTTGAGTTTTGACTTGTCTACAAAGTAGACTACTCCATCAACATTGTCAGTGAAATCTTCAAAGAAATCTCTTTGAAAGGCCATGTGGCAAGTTGCTTCTGAATCAAGCAACCATGCATCTTTCCACGAAGCAAGTGAAGCATTAAACAAGTCTTCAGTTACTCCAATATTTCAATGTACCACAATATAATGAGCAGATTCGTGTGCTTTATCTTTCCTTGGATTTGGTGATTTTCCTTTCTCTTCATTCCTTTCTTGTCTGATTCTATCCCAAGAGAGATTTTATGTGGAAGTTGTTGGAAATTCGATAATGGCATCTTATTATACTTATTTTCCTTTACCTTGATACTTGCTTGTGAATCTTATTTAACATTATATTCTTTAGTTAGATCTTTCATCAAACAATATCAAGAACAATAATAGTAACAAAAAGAGGACACAGATATAGCCTCTTAGCCAGGGCAAAACCCCTCCAAGGGGAAAACCCAAAAACTCATCTCTTCTTAGAATCTGCTTCAAATGAGATACAAAGACCCAATCCCTAGACAAAGTCCTTCTCCCAGTACCAAGTCGGCCCTTCCTCAATTCCTTTCTTTAGTCTACACCAAACTGCTACACCCTGCAACTTCGACCTACTAGCTATAGCACTCCTACTCGACCTGCAACTTCATCCTTGCAACGTCTTGGAAACCCTAATATAGCCTCCTTGATCCGAATTTAAACAAGAACGCAACAAATTACAGACATAACCATAAATACAGAGATGCAGCGGAAATAATACTTCATTTCATTAATGTAAAATACTGAAATATGCTTACAAACAAGAATGGAAATAAACCAGCTAGGGCAATGGTAGCTTATCTCTGAGAAGAGATGTGGCCGCTACATGCCTCTGAACTACCTTACAATGAGGCTCAAGGGCCTTTTTATTATTGAACAATAAGAGCAAACCCTAAACAACCAAAACCTAACCCGAGGAGATGTAACACCAAGAGTTTATGGGCCCCGTTGGGGTGAGTTGGACAGCCAAATTCCTGGGGTCGCGACTTGGTCATATTATCTTCGTTTGACACGCATGATAGCCCATTGGAAAGATCTCTCCGAGGACTACGACGGAAAAAAACGATTTTAGACAAAATCGTTGGCAGTAGATTTCCAAAATAACGTCGTTTAGGGCCTCAAAACGGATCCGAAAGTTTAGGACCCAAAAAGCTGCTAAAAATAGTAAATTAAGGAAACTGAAAAACTAAAAGAAGCAATGGTGGGGGTCCAAGTGGAATTAGCAGGTGGCCACCAATATCCACCTGGATCATTCCTCCTCCCTTAGGAAGCAATGGTCCCCATTGCGTTGAGTTCCTCCATGAGATGAGGGAACTTCTGCTGAACTTGGTCCCTGGTGAACCACTTGCCTTGGTGCAGGAGTTGGCTTGCTTTGACAACTCGATACAGTTGGATATTCTGCTGGTGAGTGTGCTTGATCTGTGTGTCCATGATCCGATCAGTTGCAGCTTGTTCCATGCAATCTGGATTTAACTCTGTGGGTGTGAGTTGTTCTGCAATGTCGGATGTGTCTAGTAATGGTGGAAAGTATGGCCGAAGGCGGTCCACATTGAACACTGGGTGCAGACCAAGGAATGGGGGAATGCTAAGCTCAAATGCATTGTCTCCCACAGCCTTGGAAATGGTGTAAGGACCATATCAGAGTGGTCTGAGTTTCTGATAGGCTCTGGTAAGGCGTTTCTTTTGCAAATGCAACCAGACTTTGTCGCCCACCTGAAACTTGTGTGGCACCAGATGTTGATCATGTCGATGCTTGTACTTGGCATTTGATTTCTCCAAAATGTCATGGACCTGCTGGCGAATATGTTGGATCTGCTCAATGAAGTTGTTTGCCTTATCTGTTTCGGATTGGACATGAGCCGAATCTACGTGAGTAGTTGCAAATGGCATGGCCACATCAACGGGACATAGTGGATGGAATCCCAAGCCCACCTGAAAACTATTGTGGCTAGTCGAGCTGTGGAGAGCCCGGTTGTAGCTGTGTTGAACATAGGGGAGGCTCTCATCCCATGTGCGTGGATGCTTTGAGTTGTACATCTGGAGAATGTGTATGATCATCCTGTTGACAACCTCTGTCTGGCCATCAATGTGATATTCTTCTTGCAGGGCGCCATAATGGCCATATTCGAGAACCTGTCAATGACCACAAAAACACAGTCATTTCCATGCTTAGTGGAAGGAAGGCCTGACATGTAATCCATGGAGATGGATTCCCAAGGTCGACTAGGGGTAGGCAGAGGGGTATAGAGGCCTTGCTTCTTGATGGTCGGTTTGGCAATGGCGCAGGCAATGCATGATCTGATGTACTTCTCGACATCCTGTCGAAGATTCAGCCAATAGAAATACTTCTACAGTACTGCCACCGTTTTCTCGACCCCGAAATGCCCAACAACCCCACTGTAGCGTGCTTCCCAAATCATCTTGGCACGCTCGCTTGGAGGAACACAAAGGTGACCCAAGTGACATAACAGGGCATCCTAGAGGTGAAAATCTGGAACATGTTGACCCTCCAAGAGTGTCTAGTATGTGTGGCCGAATTCCGGGTCGCTTTTGTAGAGAAGTGGCCAATCAAAAGTCTCGTGCCCACAAGAGTTGAGCACAGTGGTTAACGCCATGATCGGTGGTCGACTAAGGCAATCTACAACATTATTGGTGCTGCCCTTCTTATACTTGATATTCAAATGGAACTGTTGCAAGTGTGTGGAGCACTTCTGATGGCGATCATTCTGCAATTTCCCTTGGGTCTGTATGAACTACAAGGGTTGATGGTCTGTGTGGATGACCGTTTCCTTCCCCAAAATGTAATGTTTCCATTTTCAGCATGCTTGCACAACAGAATACATCTCTTTGTCATAAGTGGGATACTTCCGGACTGTGTCTAAAAGTGTCTCACTGTGATATGCCACTGGATGCTCGTGCTGAGTAAGGACTGCCCTAATAGCAGAGTCAGAGGCATCGGTCTTGACCTCAAATGGTTGTTGCAAGTTTGGTAATGCGAGCACAAGTGCCGAGCAGAGGCGATCTTTCAACTCTGCGAATGCCTTATGTTGAGATTCAGACCAAAAGAATTTTGCTTTCGCTCCTCCCTTGGTGACTTGACTCAAGGGCCAAGTGATATGAGAAAATCCCAACACGAACCTGCGGTAGAAGTTGGAAAAACCTAGAAAGCTACAAAGCTCTGTCAAAGTGGTTGCAGATGGCCAATCCCGAATGACTTGGATCTTGGCTGGATCCACATGCACCCCCTGTTCATCAATAATGTATCCCAGATACTGAACCTGGGTCATGCCAAAGGTGCATTTCTCCAAATTGGCACATAACTTGTGTCGCCGAGTGTTTGGAGAACCTGTCGGATGTGGTCGAGCTGCTCTTCCCAACTCTGGCTGAAGATCAAGATGTCATCCAAATATACCACTACAAATGAGTTGGTGAATGGCCGCAAGATGTCATCCATTAGCCTCATGAAGGTTGCAGGAGCATTCGTCAATCCGAAAGGCATAACCAACCATTCAAAAAGGCCCTCCTTGGCTTTGAAGGCAGTCTTCCACACATCGAAGGGTTCAGTTGGTACCTGGTGATATCCTAACTTCAAATCGATCTTGCTGAAATATTTTTCCCCCTTCATTTGGTCCAGGAGGTCATCAATCCGTGGGATCGGGTACCTATTACGGACAGTGATCTTATTCAGCACCCGATAGTCAATACAGAGACTCCAAGTCCCATCCTTCTTTTGTACCAACACGATCGAGCTCCCACGGGGCAATGAACTCGAACGGATGTGACCTTTTTGCAGCAGCTCCTGAATCTGCCTCTTGATTTCATCATTCTCCAGAACGGAGCGCCAATAGATTGGTGCTTTGGGCAGCGGCGCACCTGGGGTCAGATCGATGGAGTACTTGACCTGACAGTGCAGAGGGACCCCTGCAGGGGAGGTGAAGATGTCCTCGTACTCCTCCACGACCTTGTCCATCTGTATTTGTCGTGTGGAGGGGCCCTGTCTGGAGGTCATGGCCACCGTCTTCTTCTTTCCTTAAGGGCATATCATCAGGAAAACAAATTTCCCAGTTTTCGAAATGAGCTCACTGCATTGTTTTGCAGTAACCAAAGAGATAGCGGTAGGCGGTGCTACCTCTGGTATCCTATACAACTTCTTTCCTAAAGTAACAATAACAGCACGGAGCCTTGATTCATACATAGCATGTCACTTCCACAAGTATGGTTGTCCTAATAATACATCACAAACTTCAAGGGGAGAAATGTCACACAATACCTCATCCGTGAAGGGCTTGATGTTGTATGGAAGGTGACACTGCTAGCTCACGCGAAGATCCCGTCCTTGGTGAAACCACCTGATGGTGTACGATTGTGGATCTGTTATGGTCGGTAGGCCCAGCCGCTTCACGACCTCTGTCGAAATGAGGTTCTTTTGGCTCCCGCTGTCGACAATGAATTGTAGCGGGGAGCCATTTACCCACATCTGGGAGTGGAAGAGACGCTCCTCCTCTGGATCTTCGGGTTCCTCCTTCTGGATCTTCGTGGTGGCAACGGTGGCATTGGGGTCCGCATCAATAATCTGCTTCCCTTTGTCATTCCCCTTATCGGGTTCTGACTCAGAGTCGGAACATGCATCTGATTCTTAAACCTATAGCTCAGCCACCAGTGACTGCTTGGCCCGACACTCACTTGCGTTGTGAGTGGAGCTCTTACGGAACTCACACCACTTTCCCGTGTCCTTTTTCGACTTCGCGGCGCTGTTCTTTGCTTGCAGCTTTGGCGAGTTGTCTTGGGCCGCCCCGCCTTGGCTTTGTCCTTTGTTCTGCGGTTTGGGGGTACCTTTCCCTTGCTTCGGATTCGCAGATCCAAAGTCTCACTTCTTCTGTTTAAACTTTTGCTCGACCTTGACAACATATCGGTATGCCGTGCCGAGCGAGGAGATGTTCAGGAATTCTATTTCTTCCTGGATGTACTTATGCAGGTAGTCGTGGTATTTGAGTACCAAATGCTGCTTCGTATCCTTGATACCCAACTTTGTGCGAAGGGTATGGAAAATATTGGTAAACTCCGGCACGTCTTGGTCCCTTCCCTGTCGCAGCGTGGTCCACTTTATGTATTGATCCTCATAGCTTCCGACAGGGTAGTACTGCTCCTTGATGGCATCCTGGAATGAATTCCAAGTGGGTGCGGCTGAAAATAGTGAGCCTGTACTTCCATCCTTCTGCTCGCAGTAGGTTTCCCACCAATCCTTGACGTGAGGGGCTGTGTTAGGACCTGCGGTTTCACCCGAGGTGTGACTGCGTTCGACAGAGAACGAGCGGTTGGGAAAAGTGAAGGACGAGCTCATACTTAGCGTGCGAAGGAGTTATGTGCACAAATGAGGGAGAGCGAGGTGTTTCTATATGCGTGGGAGCAAGGATTGATTACCCACGACCGACCTACATTTGGAACGAAGCCGACATGTGTTTGATGGCGTTTGTGAAATGTAGGGGTGTTTCATGGCGTGGTGGACGAGTCGGCTTGGGCAGCCAACTCGCCCAACCATCCTTACATATATGCGATGGAGTTAGAGCGAAGTTCATCATTCGACAAGCGAGTCTTCAAGGAAGAAGTGCGTGGATAAGGCCGCAGCGAGGAGGAAGGCGCAGATGGTTATGCGCCCAAGTCTTGGGCAGGTCGTTTGAACGCACAAGTCTAAACTAAGGCTGGTTGAAGTAAGGCGTGCACCGGTAAGGCGTGGGCGCTCGGTTGTGCAAGGCATGCACGAGTGAAGGTGAGGGCGCCCGGTTGTGCGAAGGCGCATGGGTGAAGGCGTGAACGCCTGGTGGTGTGCGGTTGTGCAGTTGGGTGGTTGTGCACGGGTTCTTGGGCAACTCGGGTGAGCGCCTGCCCGTCATGCAGAGGCAAACGCGAAAGGTGTGCATGGTGGAAAAGATGAAATGTTGAGATTATGAACGGAGGTGTGACTCGTGTGGAGGCGCCCGTGTGTGGCGACTTGATTACGACGAGGCGCGCCCAAGTTGGGCAAAACACGATCGTGCGACGAGGTGAACAAAGGGTTGGTGAGTCGTGCGGAGGTGCCGACGAGCTGGAAAACCGAGTTTGCCAAAGTTGAAAATTGGCTAAGTGTAAATTTGGGGTTTCCCAGATTTAACTTGTACTTGTGAAAGAAGATTGTATAATATATTGATTCGGGCCGACTCATATTGCAGGGAGTTGCCCCTCCCTTTATACTGTTGTGCATTTCTCTTGTATAATGTTGTTTATGTGAATGTTATGGACTTTCACTTGTATAAAGGATAAAAATAATACTTGGTAACGAAAATAAAACTAAGTATGGAATGTTAGGCGTAGTCTACAATCGTAAGTATTGGTGAAAAAAAAACGATTGGTAGTACCGCACCTCGCTATAAGCGGTTGAAAGATTACCACCAGTATAGGGGCATGACAGGTGGTATCAGAGCTGATTCAGGTGAAGTGCAGATGAAGGAAGTTGATTCTACAAAGGTCGAAGACTTGAAAGGGAGTTCAAGTTTTGCAGGTGACAGATAGAATCAAGAGTTGGTTCAATCTTGCAGGGAGAACCTGGTGAATGGTGAAGAATCAAGAAGGATGTCTATCTTGCAAGAAATGGGTTTTGCAACCTTCAAGGAATTTGAAGGGAGTCTACATGAAGAATCAAGTGAGGTTGAACAAAGGTTTGCAAAAAGGGCAAAGGTTTGTTCAAAGCAAAGGATGCTCTTCGTGCTTTGGTCAAGGAAGGGATTTCTGACGGGAATAGGGACGAAGCCTATCGACTTGCAAAGGAAGTGGACTTGTTTGATGCAGAACTCAAGGAATTGAAGATAAGGCAGGACTTGATTCGAGAGAAGTGGAAATGGCTAACTCTTGAGAAAAAGCATTCCATAGCTTTGACTCATAAGGAGAAAGCTGCAAAATGCGATGATAAGGAAGAGGAAGCTGTGATAGTTGAAGATGTTGCAGATGTGACAACGATGGAGGATGAACTTGAGATTGATCAAGTTGGACCAGGATCATACAGTTTGCAGACATGGGTGAATGAGGATACTCATATGGAGGAGCCTCATGATGATGATGTAAGTACTATTGATACTTGTGTTTCACTTGAGCATTTGGTAGATGGACCATATGCAGGGAAGGGCAAAATCAGTTTGCCAATGCTAGGGAGGATCTTACCATGGATGACTCTGATGAGACCTTGTATGGAGAAGCAAGGGTTGTTGATTGTTGCAGGACTTGTTGGGGTTGTTTGTGACCTTATGGCAGAAGGTACAAAACCCCGTGACAAGGGAGGAACATGATGATCGTTGCGGAGGATTGGGTCATGCTTAGCCACATGGAGAATTGGCTAAGTGCCCAGCATGACTCATGGACAGGTTGAAGGGCACACACTTGGGTATGATGATGCTTGGGTGGACTTCTCATGGCCGAGACCAAGAGATAGTCTTGGTGGAACCTTTAGTGGGGGGAGCTATGATGGAAGGGACTCGTGATGATGATGATATGGTTGGGTGACCGAGTTTACTAGACCGAAGATTGCAGCTTGGATAGGGATGACCGATTGTTGTGATGGGTCTACTTGATTGGACTACATGGGCAACTTAGTCATGGACATCAGGTTGGAGACATGGAGTATGGCAGTCTTATGCAGGGACATTATGCAGGAGCATTTGAAGAGATGTCACTTATGGGCATCCAATGAGGAGTGCCAAAGCAGGGATGTTGTGCAGGTGGATTTGCTAGTGTGACATGGAGATGTTTTACTTATAAGCTGATGGAGAGGTTGTGCACTCTTGTACAACAAGGTCATGGACTTGGATGGAGTTGTGAGCAGGCTATGGAGCATTCCTACTACATGCAAAGCTGAGGCATCTAGCAGAGACCTTTGGGCCGAGACTTGTATGCTTCCTGAGATGTTGGTTGGAGATGACTCATGCAGCTCATGATGACATGAGGTTGTGGCTTTTAGGGACTTCATATATGGTGGACTTGGAGGATCTAATGCATTGAGGAGCTAAGTCAGGGACTTTGATGCAGAATGGGATGCATACTTTCAAGTACATGTATGGGAATGGCTTGAAAGAGTGACTTGATGTGGAGGATCAATACGAGACACTTTGGAGTGATGGAGTTACGACGATGATGATGCCTTGGTGGCAACACTTGGGCATGGGTTGAGCCGAGACTTAACCACTTTTGACACATGGGAGCTGATTGATCTATGATCATGAACAGCACATGGATAGATGAGATAGGTGTATACTTGTTTCTAGGGCAGACTTGAGGGATGGCACATACAAATATGATGGAGGTTGCTTCATGGACCTGGATGTGACACATCAAGAGTCGAAGTTTGATGAGATGGTCTCTTCATATTGGGGAGGCACACATATGGATGACGATGTTGGGGTAGATGTGGCTGATTTCATGTAGCACATTAGTACCAGACATCATGGACAGCATGTTGCAGATGAGATGAGGACTACTTCATGGACCTGAGCATGGCTTGCACTTATATGGAGATGGATTCTTGATCGAGTTGAGGATGTGACGGGATGTTCTGAGAAACGACTGATGGTGGCATGAGGATGTTCACTCTCATGGTTTGAGCGTGACAGTTGGACTGATCACCCGACTAGTTCAAACATGGGGATGCGTAGTGTACAGAGATGTGTTAGCATTGTGTTGGAGTATCATGGCAGCAGTTCACATGAGGACGACACATGATGAGGTCGACACGAGATGTTGCAGTGGGCAAGTAGCTTGAGATGAAGGGCCAAGCCTTCCACGATGGAGAGCAGCCTATGGAGATTGTGACAGGGTGGTCGATGATCATGGATTGAGATGATTTCCGATGTATGACATACCGATGGGGTGTATACCTTGGTATGGTGATCTTGGTGACAGATGGTTGCCGGGACGAGACATGATGGAGACAGTGGTTCTACATATGTTGCAGAGATGGTTGCAATATGTGGAGGAGTTGACATCATGGGTAAGACAGTTGTTGATGATCTTGGTGGATGGCTACCAGGATGGTATGTTGTCGAGGATGACAACGACTTCAGGTGGAGGAGGATGTTAGGACCTGCGGTTCCACCCGAGGTGCGACCACGTTCGGCAGCGAACGAGCGGTTGGGAAAAGTGAAGGACGAGCTCAGACTTAGCGTGCGAAGGAGTTATGCGCACAAATGAAGGAGAGCGAGGTGTTTTTATATGCGTGGGAGCAAGGATTGATTACCCACGGTCGACCTACATTTGGAACGAAGCTGACATGTGTTTGATGGCGTTTGTGAAATGTAGGGGCGTTTCATGGCGTGGTGGACGAGTCGGCTTGGGCAGCCAACTCGCCCAACCATCCTTACATATATGCGATGGAGTTAGAGCAAAATTCATCATTCGACAAGTGAGTCTTCAAGAAAGAAGTGAATGGATAAGGCCGCAGCAAGGAGGAAGGCGCAGATGGTTATGCGCCCAAGTCTTGGGCAGGTAGTTTGAACACACAAGTCTAAACGAAGGCCGGTCGAAGTAAGGCGTGCACAGGTAAGGCGTGGGCGCTCGGTTGTGCAAGGCATGCACGGGTGAAGGCGACGGCACCCAGTTGTGCGAAGGCGCATGGGTGAAGGCGTGAACGCCCGGTGGTGTGCGGTTGTGCAGTTGGGTGGTTGTGCACGGGTTCTTAGGCAGCTCGGGTGAGCGCCTGCCCGTCGTGCAGAGGCAAACGCGGAAGGTGTGCATGGTGGAAACGATGAAGTGTTGAGATTGTGAACAAAGGTGTGACTCATGCCGAGGCGCCCGTGTGTGGCGACTTGATTACGACGAGGCGCGCCCAAGTTGGGAAAACAACACGATCGTGCGATGAGGTGAACGAAGGGTTGGTGAGTCGTGCGGCGACCGTGCGGAGGTGCCGACGAGCTGGGCAACCGAGTTTGCGGAAGTTGAAAATTGGCTAAGTCTAAATTTGGGGTTTCCCAGATTTAACTTGTATTTGTAAAAGAAGATTGTATAATATATTGATTCGGGCAGACTCATATTGCAGGGAGTTGCCCCTCCCTTTATATTGTTGTGCATTTCTCTTGTATAATGTTGTTTATGTGAATGTTATGGGCTTTCACTTGTATAAAGGATAAAAATAATACTTGGTAACGAAAATAAAACTAAGTATGGAATGTTAGGCGTAGTCTACAATCATAAGTATTGGTGATACTGTTGTGCATTTCTCTTGTATAATGTTGTTTATGTGAATGTTATGGGCTTTCACTTGTATAAAGGATAAAAATAATACTTGGTAACGAAAATAAAACTAAGTATGGAATGTTAGGCGTAGTCTACAATCGTAAGTATTGGTGATACTGTTGTGCATTTCTCTTGTATAATGTTGTTTATGTGAATGTTATGGGCTTTAACTTGTATAAAGGATAAAAATAATACTTGGTAACGAAAATAAAACTAAGTATGGAATGTTAGGCGTAGTCTACAATCGTAAGTATTGGTGAAAAGAAAACGATTGGTAGTGCCGCACCTCGCTATAAGCGGTTGAAAGATTATCGCCAGTATAGGGACGTGACAGGCTGCTTTGAAAGAGCAAAAATAATCTTTTCCCGACTGGAAAAATCATGAACAAAAAAATAACCTTCTACCAGATTTAACCATTTATCAACAGCATCTGCGTCTATCTGACCCTCGAATATGGGGATTTCAAAATTAACTTGTACCTTAAACGGTGTGGCATTTCCAGAGTAGCTGTTGGAAGCCGATGTGTCGCCCTTGGGTAGCCACTGAAGGATCTGGGCAAAGTTGTCCATCATCGCGTTCCTTTGTCTCTCGAGGGCTTCTTCGAGCAAGATTTTGATAGGATCTCCTACCCCCTCATCTTTTTTTTCATCCACCATGGGAGGTCGTCAGGATTTGCGAGGCTAGTCTTGGAAAGGTTCGACCAGTTCAAGCCCTAAATCCTTATATCCTGACCTCGTTGGGGTCATGCAAAGAAAAACGGAGAAAAAAAGCAAACCGCTCTAATACCACCAATCCAGATTTAAACAGGAACGCAACAAATTACAAAGATAACCATAAACATAGAGATGCAGCGGAAATAATACTTCATTTCATTAATGTAAAATACTGAAATATGCTTACAAACACGAATGGAAATAAACCAGCTAGGGCGATGGTAGCTTATCTCTGAGAAGAGATGTGGCGGCTACATGTCTCTGAGCTGCTTTACAATGAGGCTCAAGGACCTTTTTATTATTGAACAATAAGAGAAAACCCTAAACAACCAAAACCCTAACCTGAGGAGATGTAACACCAAGAGTTTATGGGCCCCGTTGGGGTGAGTTGTGTTAGCACTTGAAATTTCACCTCAGGCTGAAAAGGCAAATCTCAAAACTACATCAAACCATTCAGCCTCGTAGCTAGCCCTACGGGGCAGGAGAAGGCTCTCTCCGGTCAAATCTCGGCAAATCTTCAATGGGATGAGATGACCAACAAAGGTAACACTGATATTAGGCTAGTAAACTGATTATAAAGGTTGATTTTGGGGGTTTTGGGGTTTTTGGTGGCAAATTGAGGAGCTGCAATTTAGGGTGCGGGGATTGGACACAGTTTCTGCAGGGAAGTCTTTGGGGCAAGGTAGGAGATTGTGTAGATGTCTTTAGCTGAAATGGATGATCAGGAAGAAAGATAAGAAGGCTAAAGAGAGCAAACAATGGATTTGAATTCTCTTTAGACAGTAGAAAACATAGAAATTAAACAAATTTGAAAGCAGAGCATGCAAGCATGAATTCTAACTTTATCACTTCATTTGTTTAATATGCAGCAGTATAGAAAGGAAATGAATCACATAACAAAGCTTACAATAACATGAAGAGACACACCATCAACACAATGAGTCCACAAGAATCCCAATGATGACTGCAAAACCCTGGTCTTCCTTAGCCAAAAATTGCAGAGATACAAGTGAAAATACAATGATAGCTTCTCCCTCAAGAGTCCAACCATGAAAATGAGCATGAAAGTACATAATATAGATGATCTAACCTCTTTCCCTGCCTCCATGGGTCGAGCTCACTATCGTAAGAGCTGTTTGAACCACTTCTAAACTAAGCACTACAAAATAGGCAGTCAAAACAACTTGCCTCTATAAACTTGGAAACCAGTTCATACATTCACTTTTTACCCTTTACATGAGAGAAACTTCTAGAAGAGTAAAACAAGGGTAAAAGTATCCAAAAAGTGCCACAAGTATAGTCAAAAGGACCACCATCGACCTCAGAAAGTCAAACTGGAGCTAAACTGCAAATTCTGGGCTGAACTGGTCAAATCTGGCACAAATTCCTCAACGGGTCGCGCACATCCTCCTCAACGGGTCGCGCACTTTGGAGCCCTGTTTGGAGGCCTTCCCGGTGTCAGAATGAGGTGCAGGATAGCTCGTTGGAAAGGTCTCTGAGTCTACTTTCCAACCCAACTGGAATTTTTGGATTTGGAGGTCATTTGCCCAGTCAAAAGTCAATTCTCCCAAGACTACTTCTGCAGCTCAAAAAAGGGGCAGAAAGTCAAAATTTGGCTGTAATTTGACCTTTTGGAGGCCCAAAACTTCATGAAAACTCAAATCCATCCATAGACATGTGTAACTTTGCATGACAAATCCAGCAATGCTGAGTTTTCGCAAAACGGAGCTACGATGACAAAGGGTCTCACCGGGGGTGAGACCCGTTGAGAAGCCAAAACCTGTAAATTGCCCAAAAATGTCAAAAATGAGCCAAAACTTCCAAAAAATTTTGTGCTTAGTGCTGTGAAGAGGTTAGTGGGTGTCATGATGAGTGAGAGAAGCCTCGGCTAAGATGCGGAGGGGGTTGGTCTTCTTCTTCCTCTTAAGAGCCTCGGTCAACCTTCTTTGGAACATTTTCATCTTTGCTTTACAAACGTGCATCCTAGCCCAATAGTGGTTTTTCATGTTCCTTAGCAGCTTTTTCTCTTGGTTGGCCTTAGCCAACAGCCTCTCCAAGTGGGCATTCTCCTGAATAAGCAATGACTCCCGGTCAACAGGCAATGGGTCACCGGGCCTCCTACGGTTTAGGACTCGGTCACTACGAATCCTCCAAATCTCATTAAGTGCCTTCTCCTCCTCCAGCTGTGTGTTCCGCTGCTCTAGATATGTGATGGTCCATTGGGCACCCTCAAGTCTCCGCTGCAAAACATCATTCTCGGCCCTGAGCTGCTGAATGATCTCCTTTGCCTCTTGGCTAGGAGAACTGACCTCAAGATCAATCACCGGATCCTCATGAACCATGGGCTCTTTGCCCCTCTGCAATACCTGTGCTGGCAAAGAAAACGAGGCCCCTTCCACCTGCTGTGGAGATAACACTCGCTGCTCTGAAGATGAAGGCGAGACCCCTTCCACCCGTTGTGGAGATAATACTCGCCTAGCTGCTGCAAATAAGGCCCTTGGGCCTTTCTGATAGGTGACCATACGAGTGGAGCTGACATGTCGGGTGATGGGAGCATCAGGCTGCTGAGATGGTCCTCCCTCCTCATGAATAGCCTCCTGATGTGGCTGAGGTGGCACTGTGAAAAACTCACGGGAGATGAACTCCTCCCATGAGATACCCTGCTGAGTCAACTGATGAGAGACTATAAGCTGGATCAAACCATAGTGACAAAGGCTCCTGTACTGCTGGGCCGGGGTCTTCCTCTGCAACATGGGCACCATCCTCTGAATGTTCTGAAACAGGAAAACCGGGAGGTTCATCATCCTCACCCGGGTGAAATGCATCAACAGGCGAATGTGATATGAATACACCTGTGAAAATTTGCCCTCACATGTAAAATAATGCATGATAAGTCTCATGAGGGGGGCATACTCACTCCGAAGAAATCTGAATGGGAAAACACCCGTCAACAGTCTCACAAATGATGGCCGGACATAAGGCTCAAAGTGAACAAAATCAAGTAATCTGCGCTTAGGCCACACCTCACCCACATTTGGTATCCCTGTAGCCTCTGAGATCACCTCGGGTGTCAATATGAAATTCACCCCTGCAAGAGTGACACGTCCATCATGGAGGTGTAAGACAAACAAGCGGGCCAACTCTCTATGATGCTGAATCTGAGAGAGCCTCTCACAAAACTGATAGCATGACATATACTGGAAACAATTCAGTGCCAAAGGACAAGCCTGTAACTCTGCCAAAGAAGTAGGCTCCTCCCTCTTATGATGGCCTCCCTTACCTCCTCTACGAGGCCTCCTCTGTTCCTCAATCTCTGTAGATGATGAATGGTCATCACCTTGCTCATAAGTCTCGGTATCTGACATGGTTTTGGAGCAAGGTGGGCAAACTGAAGGACAAATTGAACTGCTGCCTCTGCCTGCAAAAGTACTGAACTCTATGCTGTTTCAAGGGGAAAAAAAACATGAGGGGAATGTTAGGGGAGGGAACTTCTTAACGAGGAATGGGAATATATGAAAATAACAGGGAATTTTCAAGGGAAACTTTACAAATTGTCATGCATATAGGAACACATTTTAACATTGGGAAATCATTTGCAAAGAACATCTCATATGGGACAAAAACATGTATGATAATGAACATGGAAGGGGCATCATGTATCAATAGGGACATAGGGACACCATACACCAAATTTGCTTATAGGAGTTCATGTGTGTCATAAGGCAAATTTTTGCTCTTTTTGTTCTTAAGGAGTACATGCACATTGTTTTCACATAGAGGGAAGGTTTTCATATACAAGGGGATGTCAAGGGTATATAGGGGTTATGTACATGCCTCTAGATATACAGCAGCATTTATTTTCACATGACTCTTTCTTTATTTACAAATGTATCTTTTCTTTTTGTTTTATTTTTTTGCATGTGTATGGTAGAGGGAATTAGGGTTTTGTGTGCTTGTGAGAGGGGTAGGGTTTATAGCTTAGGGATGGGGGAAAAAGTCAACATTTTATGTACAAATAATATGGGACAGAGATGCAAGCATGACTATGAATGAAAGAGGAAAAGAGGGAAGGGGCCAAATGGGACAAAAACACTTGAAACAGTCACAAAACCCTAGCATTTTACAAACATTAGCAAGCAGTCATATTAATCCATTCATTTGCAAATTTAGAAGATGAAATCATAGCATACATCCTTATTTTCACCACCAATATCAACAACCATGCATTAAGAGCCTACCTCGACCAATTGAGCAAATTTGAAGTGGAATGAAGGAATTTGATTGAAGTTTTGGTGGCAGACAATTGAACGGGTCGCGCACGCTCCCCAACGGGTCGCGCACAGCCCAACGGGTCGCGCCCGTTATAATTTTACATTGCCGGAGTGCGCTGGACGGGTCGCGCACCACCCAACAGGTCGCGCACAAGCCTGGACGGGTCGCGCACCTGCAAACTGCCCGAAATCGTTGCAATTTCGCCTCCTTCGCCTATCACTCTCTCACAATCTCTTTTGCAAGCTTGAAATGCACAATGAGAGTGAAAGGAGGGAACATTACCTTTTATAATCTCATTTGAAAAAATTTCATCCATAAACCCACTTTATAAAGTCTATTTTGACACTTTTTAAAACACTGATTTTCTTGGTTTCCTTTATCCTGAAGTTGACTTTTTGAGTGCTTTGACCTGATTCTTTTTGCAGGTAGATCATCTGAAGGACTGTGGCAAGGGGACCAGGGTTGTTGTTGCCTTTTTGAAAACATTTTGGAAATTTATTCTTTTTACAAAAATTATCATGACCTTGGCTTTAAAAACAGGGTTTTTAAATCCAAGGTTAAAAATGAACTGTACATGATGAAAATTTCAAAGGAACATGTTTACCATCCTCCCTTTGGCTTGCTGGTCACTCAAGGACTTTCAGAGACATGACCTTGCTAAGACAACTGACCAAAACCCTAGACCTAGAATTTTGACATTAAGACCAAACAAGAGCAGCTTGACAAACTCAATGACTGATATGACCTGATCCAGCAAAGCCAAGAGGGGTATGAATAGACCAGCTCCTCCATCAAGATTATGGCATGCCTAACGGGATGCAAATTTTGACACTGATGAGACACCTATTAATGCAAATGCAAAGAGCTTTGATCACTGATGGAGGGCTTTCAAGACCGACACTAACAAGTTGGACAGCCAACTTCCTAGGGTCGCGACTTGGTCATATTATCTCCGTTTGACGCACATGATAGCGCGTTGGAAGGATCTCTCCGAGGACTACGACGGAAAAGATGATTTTAGACAAAAAAACGTTGGTGGTAGATTTCCAAAAAACGTCGTTTAGGGCCTCAAAATGGTTCCAGAAGTTTAGGACCAAAAAAACTGCAAAAAATAGTAAATTAAGGAAACTGAAAAACTGAAAGAAGCAATGGTGGGGATCCAAGTGGAATTGGCGGGTGGCCACCAATATCCACCTGGATCACTCCTCCTGAGACCTACTTAGAGCAAGACAGCTCTCCCAAGGTAAATGATGTCAAGATAAGGGTTTTCCCTCTTCCAGCTACCAATTTCTGCACTTCGTCCTACTACAACTCCAATCTGCAACTTCAACTTGTTTTTGCAACCTAGAAACCCTAGAATTTTGCACGTGTGAGAGAGATAGAGCCCAAAAACATGAAATTTCATCCTCCCGGCTTCTAGAACTTCGCTCTCCTTTTTCTGCCATTCCTAGCTATAGATCAAGCTTTTTCTTGTAGATTGAGGTTGTTAGTGTGTGCTCAAATGAAGTCAAACTACTCCTTTATAAAGCCTTCTCAAGGGGTTGAATTCCCTCCTTTACCCTGACTTGATGATCCCAGGGTGAACTTGTACTCTTGAAGATTTGCAAGACTTTCTAGACTCAAAAATAATTCTTTTTACAATTACAAATTGTCAAGAAGGCTCTTATAAACATGATGTTGACTCTATTGACTCGTGACAATAAATCCTAAGCCCTAACAAACCCTAGAAGCACGGAGAACTTGCTTTTACGTAGAAGACCATTAATAATGAGCACGAAACCCATGCTTTAATAATAATAACTTTTCTTTCTTCTTTTTCTTTTTTGTTACATAAGATACATATTGAAATAAGTACAACAATTATGAAGATTGAAACTAATTACATTTCTCAACAGAAGCATCCTGTCAATTTATGTTACACCATATACAATGAAGATCAAATCTTCCTCCTTAGTAATGTTTACCCAATGCCTCTATTATTCTTCCTTCCATGTTGCCTCCTTCTTGAAATGTGTGCAGCAATTTGTATAGTTTCCTCCTTGGGATTCGAGCCTCCTATGGTTGCCTCCCTCGTAGCAAATCGAACTCTCCTTCTCTTGCAGCTATTTCTCCTTGAAGATCTCCTTTCCTCTTCTCCTCTCCTTCTTTCAAGTGTGAAGTGAAGAATGAGCCTCCCTTTTCTCCTTTTGTCTTTTGGAAAAGATTGAATCCCTAACCCTAGGATTCAATGGTTGAGATTTAATCTCCAAATCTCAAGATGTGTGGTTGAGATCACTTTTCCCAAATGACCCCCCTAATACATTGGTCCCATTTCTTAAAAGCCCCCTAGTACCCTTTCCAAGTTGTATACCTTTTCCTAATTTTCTCATAAAGTGATTTTCTCAACTCACTTTAATATTAGAGAAGTGAACTATGTACTTTACAGATAAAGTCACTTTATAAAGTACAAGTGACTCTAATATTAGAAAAAGTACATGGTACACCACTTTTAAGTATCTGTTCCAGCCCTAACATTAATATAACTCATAAATGTCACCAAGTCAAAAGTCATTAATGTGTTTACTAAGCTAAAAAGGATAAATGCCTAGTAACACCTCTCCTTCGTATTATTTCAACACTCCCTCTTATCGAGGAAGGTGTTGCTCGGCACTCCCATCCTATCTCTCAAAAAGACATGCTTGCCTCTTGGCAAAGACTTGGTGAGAATGTCTACTACCTGCTCATCAGTAGATATATATTCAAGCTTCACACCCCCTCGCTGAACCCAGTCTCTGATGAAGTGGTATTTGATCACTATATGCTTTGATTGATCATGAAATATTAGATTCTCAGAGAGTTTAATACAACTTTGATTGTCACAGTAAATCGTAGTTGGTCTCAGCGTCTGACCAAATAGTCCATGAAGCATCTTGCGAATCCATAATGCCTCACATCCTACCTCACTAGCTGCCATGTACTCTGCCTCTGTGCTACTCAACACCACTGACTTTTGATTCCTACTGAACCATGACACAACTGCCAAGTCCAATGAGAAACAACATTCGAAAGTCCTCTTCCGACCACTAACACTACTAGTTGTTGATTTATGGTAGCATCGGATGTGCTCTAAGCCTCAAAATTTGCAAGGAGGCTTGGACACATGCATTCCACAATACCCAGAAATCATTTTGGAAAATTCCACTCGTGGACAGTTTTATTAAAATAATATTTTTTTTATGGGTGCCTAAGTCTAAACTTAGGAAATTAGAATAATTAAAGGGTATTAATCCAACTGTGGCTGAAACTTCTAGAAGAAGATGAGGATCAAGTCAAAATGATTTGACCCATTGATTAGGATCTAATCTGGGCCGTCGATTCTCAAAGAAGGATTATAAGAGGAGGCTTGAGGGGCATTTGGAAAACACATCGAGTAGAGATCTGAAGGTCGAATTTTTGAAGCACAGCAGTTGCCGGGAAGAGAATTCGAAGTGATGTTTTGTAGTGAGGGGGAGGGATAGTTTCGGTTGGAGATTTCTCTTGTTCCGGGAATACTCAGCAAAGAAGGCAGAGAGAGATCCAGCAGAGGTAGCGCAGAGCCAGAGAGGTTGACGCAGGGCCACGCAGAGGCAACGCAGAAGCCCAGAAGGAATCCGTAAATTTGCTGAAGAATTGATTTCCAGAGGCAAAAATCGGGGTGTGAGACCGGGAGGGCAGAAGTCTAAGTCTCAGAGGCAAATCGATCAGCCAAGAGGAGTGACGCAGACCCCAATCGCTGTCACACAGGGCCTACGCAACGATTGCATAGAGACTGCAAAGAGGCAACCAGGAGCTGGCCATTTAGTGGTTGGATCAGCCAGGATCTCTAGTGATGGTGTGAGGTAATCTCATTCATCTCTCTGTCAGTAATATTCTTTGTACTGGATAGACAGCAGGGCAACCAGAGATTGTATTTAGAAAAACTACTGCATAATAATAAAACCCTAAGCTGCTCCACCGGTTTTCCCGCATTGGGTTTTTCCGGGGACATTTGTCCAAAAATAACTGTGTAGATGTGTGTGATGTTTATTTCTCTCCTGTGTTGCATTTAGTTTTTGCAGTTTATTTTGGTGTAGGCTACAGTGTATGCATTTCAGTATTTGCTGTAGAAAAATGCAAGTAACTTGTTCAATTAATTCAACAAGTAGGTGAAATATAATCAGTTTGTTGTAGTAGGAATCAGGTAACCGATTTTTCACATGGTATCAGAGCACAGATCGTGAACTGTAATGTTCCTAATTAGCCATGGCTAATTGGAATATTCTATTTTGCTCAATTTTGTCTTTTATAGTTATTTATAAATAAAAAGGTGAGGAAAAGGGGGACATAACTCACCTTTAGAATAAAGCCACTCCCTAGTAGCACAACGTTGTGACTTAAAGGGGAGCCAAGGGGGCCAAAGGACCACGCAGAGATGGGGGCCACGCAAACACTTGGAGGGACTACGCAGATGTAAAGGAACACATGGCAAGAGAGGGACTACGTTGGAGGAGGTGGGCCTTGGGATTGAGAGATGCCAACGCTATAAAGGAGAGGGGAGCCTCCTCATTTTCTCATTTGATTATGTGCATTTGAGCTAGTCACTTTGACTTACAGCACACTGGCTGTTTAGCTAGTCTGCAGCACTGTTTAGTGCATTGAGTATCTCCGTTCGGAGATCACACCCTTAGCCTTGGGGGACTTCGAGTGCCTGCTCGGGCAAGGTAGTTTTCAGTAGTCTTTTGCAGGAGGATTGATCTTTGGAGTGAAGAGGAACTGAGCATTTTGGATAACTGCGCAGTCTTGAGAGAGAGGGACGTAGTTCTTTTGGTGGGAGTTCCAGATTGGGGGTTTTGTGGAGGATTAGAGCTGGGAGATTGAGCAAGGGATCAACTCTTGCATAGTGGAGGATTTTGGCAGAGTTTCGAGCTGATTTTTGGTGGATTCTATTCAGTGGCAGCATAGAGCCTTGAGGGACAGCGTAGATCCCCAAGGGGGTGATTTTCGGGGGTCGGCTATCTCAAAAAAGCTTTCTGGGTTTTTCTGGGTTTCTTGAGTAGAGCCTGATTCCAGAGTTTCAGCATTTTCTAAGGAGGGGAACAGCCCCAAATCCTCATTTGATTTCCAACAGTAGCAGCAGCACGACAGTTCTCCAGCAGCTTGGACGCAGTTCAGAGAGAGGCCATTCCTTTGCTATTCTGAGTGTATTTCTTCACTTGCCTTGTGCAAGTCGAAGTGCCATCTTTCTGATCACCTCCTGTACTCATTCCTTTACTCAGTATAATAAAATGGCTTAGCATTTCTCTCTGCATTTCTTGAGTATCTGTTTATATTTCAGGTTCACATTATTATATGTTGTACCACTGTTATTTTTATCACTTTGAGTTTCCCGGTTACTATATTATTTGGACGTGTTTGGTTGTATTTTGCTTGGGTTTGAGGGATATCCCAAAAACGGGATATTACATTAACAGAAGAGCTCAGAAGCAGAAAGGAAGAGGAGTTCGAAATTACTGCAGAGGCGGCAATTCGAAACCCCAGAGGCAGCGCAGTTCGTGGGCCAAGGAGGTCAAAGTTTTGAGGAGAATTCAATTTCTCAGAGTGAGTCGATAGAGAAATTTGATCTCCAAATCGAAGATTTCTAGAGGTCGAAGTGAGCAGCGTACTTTTCCTGGCAAAGCAGATCTTCAGCTAGGACGCAAATATTTTGCAGCAGTTGCTGGCAGAATAGCGTCAGTGGGAGAGAAGAAAACACTTGAGGGAATTTCTTCCTCAGAGAATTCTTAGCCAGGGAATTTGAATTCTCAATTGTTGAGCAGCAGCAAGGGGCAGTAGATCTACTGACTCCAGTAGGGAGTGCGTAAGCTAGCCCAGCAGTAGCGCAGAGGCGAGAGGAGGACATTCAACTTTTTCGATTGGCAGAGATGGCAACCAGTGGATTGCGAGATCAGGATCGATTGGATGGTGCATCCAACTATGTGATCTAGAAGGCAAGGATGTCATGCCTTCTGGATGAACATTTTCTCAAGATCTACATCGACAGTGTGGTAGTTGAGCCCACGGATCCAGATCCGCTCAAGAAGTACAAGGGAGAGATGGCGAAGGCCAAGCAAATGATCCTCGACGAACTGAAGGATCATGTTGTATGTCACATCTCAGGCAAAAGGACTACCAAGGAGATGTGGGATGCCTTGTCCACATTATATCAAGGATCTTTCGAGAAGCGGAAGATGTACTTGGAGCAGAAGATGAGATCCACGCAGATGCAGAAGGGGGAATGCATTGATCCGTTCCTTGCAAAGCTTCAGGGGACCTGTGACAAGTTAGCAGCTGTGGGGTCAACACCTCATCCTACCGAGATGGTAAGGCTAGCTCTAAATTCAGTCTCAGAAGAGTGGCAAGTGTTTGTCCAGAGCATCCTGGGCAGAGAGAGATTGTCGGATTAGGAAGGAATGTGGGTCGCTCTTCAGCAAGAAGAGATGAGGAGAGAATTAGTCAAGTGCAAGCTTGACAGTAGTAGCAGCAGCAGTGGGTCGAAGCCCAAGGAGGAGGATGAGAATGCAACACTCGCATCTAAGGGGCAGCAAGAGCAGTGGAAGAAAAAGATAGATATTTCAGAGATCAAGTGCTTCCGGTGTGGCAAACTGGGTCACTACGCTACACAATGTCCTCTCAAGAAGAAGGACAAGGACGAGAAGCATGATCTGAAGGCTGCATCCGCACAGATAGAGGAGGAGGAGTTTGCCATGATCGCCCAGAGGTGGGGTGATATAGAACTGTAGTTCAAAAGAACTACAAATGGGCAGGATCCTTGAGGAGTCCACCTCTTGGATCAATACCTTGCTACAGGAGCCCAAATCAGAAGTAGCGGGATGGAACAGGTCAGTTGATGCAGAAGGAGTGTCAGAGTGACAGTTGCAGTGGCTAGGAGCACTAGAGACTGAGCAGCGCAGAGCTAGAGTTGGCAGCAATGCAGTTGGCATGGAGTGGAGGTTAGCAGCAGCACAGAGGCTTCAAAAGATAGCGTAAAGACTAGTAGCAGTCATAACTCCAACAACAGATGCATCATACTGAACACCAATTCGGTAATTTGGGATGCTTTTATGTTGCTAATGCAGTGGCAGTGATAATTGGAGAAGGATACAGTGCAGATGCAGTGTTGGCAGTGTTGAAGTTTCTAAGTTTACTTAGTTTAGACACCCTTCATGCACTTTTTCTGATTTATTCCTACCTTCTTGTTATTTTTTCTTTAACAAGTTATTTACAAAGTAAATACTAAAAATAAACATCAGTGCATGCTCAACATATTACAGATCAGCAACTAAAAGAAACAAGAACAAACACACCACATGACACCATTATTTTTGGACCAATGTCCCCGGAAAAACCAAATGCGGGAAAACTGGTGCAGCTATCTGAGAGTTTTCTTATTAAGAAATATCAGAGTACAATCTGGGTGCCGAAACTGGCCTACCCAACAAAGAATTTCCTTAGCAGCTATACCTCACAGTTTGAGAGAAATCTCCTGGCTGAAACCGAGGAAAATCCTTCCGGCAACTCTTCAGCGCAAAACTGCTCTGCAACCCCAGCGTCTGCCCAATCTGGACTGCGTCAGCCCCTCTCTATCTCACGCTGGCCATGCGTCAGCCCCAGGAGGCCCTGCGTCAACTCTGGGAGGCCCTGCATCAGCCACGATGGCCCCTCTGGTGCTTTGCGTAGCACTTGGCTACGGCTGCGTGGCCCTGCGTGAGCCCTTACTGGCTCTGCGTCACTCTCCTTCGTTGTTGCGCTGCTCTCCTGGCACAATCTCTGCCTTCTCTATTTCTTTGTACTCAATGCCCCTCAGTTGCTCTCCCGATCACTGGTTCTATCTCTCTTAGCAAACCCCACTCTAGAGAATAGAATGACTAATCATCTGGTGTGCCCTCCAAGTGACCCTCAAGCCTCTGCTTATACTTTTCCTGTTGACATCTCAACGGCAGAGATTAAGTCCTTAATCAACGGCTAAGATTAGATCTAGCTTGATCCATGTCTTTTAAACCACTCTAACACAGATTCATATTAATACACATTAATATTTTATTTTCCCTAAGTTTAGACTTAGGGACTCCATTAAAAATATTAATTATTTTAATATCTCTTGATCTGTTTAGAATCTGCCCCAACCCTTTCTGGGTATTGGAGATCTCGTGTGCCCCAACCTCTCCACCAAATTTCGTGGCTAGAGCACATCCGATGCTACCCCAAATCAACAGGCAATGGCAGGGCCAACAGCAGCACGGATGCAGAATTTGAGAGGGAGTTGCAGTACAGATGCAGTGTTGGCAGTGGCAGTGTCAGCAGCAGTACAGATGCAGCATTTGCGTAGTAGTTGGTGGGCAAAGATGTCAGACATCAACAACGCAGAGGGAGATGTTACAGAGAAGGGTGATGCTTCAGCAAGTTGCATTACTAAAGCACATTCCTCGCTAAGAGGGAGTGTTGATTTTTGGTAGCATCGGATGTGCTCTCAGCCTCAAAATTTGCAGGGAGACTTGGACACATGCATTCCACAATATCGTTTTGGGAAATTCCATCGGGAGAGTTTTATTAAAATAATTAATTATTTTTAATGGGTGCCTAAGTCTAAACTTAGGAAATTAAAATAATTAAGGGGTATTAATCTAACTGTGGGTGAAACTTCTAAAAGAAGACGAGGATCAAGCCAAAATGATTTGACCCATTGATTAGGATCTAATCTGGGCTGTCGATTCTCAACAGAAGGATTATAAGAGGAGGCTTGAGGGGCATTTGGAAAACACATCGAGTAGAGATCGGAAGAAGACTAAACATCAAGTTTGTATCGAAGAGGCTCAAGTTATCGCTAGAGTTGCACAATTTCACCATTGTAAATTGAGGGAAGCCCTTGAGATCGAAAAAAGACCTTTGAATCTCAATAGGGATGACAGCTGGAAGATTAGTAGATGTTGGATCCCAGCCCTTTTACCTTAGCCTCTTCTTCCCCTGACCCCTCTCGGTTTGTTTAGCTGGACGTTGTTTTCTTATGTTAAAATGGGTTTAATAATAATAATATCGCTCTTTTAATAACATTAGTCTCTTTAGTAATCAATAATCTTAATTATTCACCCTAGACCTGTATTATTAGTAATTTAAAATTGTAATATTATTCATTTTGCTCATATATTATAAAATTTACCCTAGACTAATATTATTAATAATATTAATTTGAAATTAATATAATAATATTAGCTTGGGGTTAATATAATAATATTACTAAAGGTTAATACCATAATATTACTATTAATAATAATATTTTAATAATTTGGTGTTATTATAATAATATTGCAACTTAAAAAAAATTAAAAAATCAAATAATAATAATAATATATATAAAATTATTAATTAAAAAATAAATAAATAATATATGAGGGAACGAAAAAAATAAAAATAAAAATAAAAAAAATAAAAATAAAAAAATATTTACCCTAGTCTATTGTTAATATATTAGAAATTTTAACCTAGACTAATATTATTAATAATATTAATTTGAAATTAATATAATAATATTAGCTTGGAGTTAATATAATAATGTTACTAAAGGTTAATACAATAAGATTACTATTAATAACAATATCTTAATAATTTGATGTTAATATAATAATATTGCAACTAATAAATAAATAAATTATTATTATTATTATTATTATAATAATATATATATGTTAATAAAATTATAAATTAATAAATAGATAAATAATAAAATAGAATTTACAAAAAAAAATTACCCTAGTCTATTATTAAATTATTAATATTTATTTGAAGTTAATAATTATGGTAATAAATTGAACCATGGTCTCTTTAATGACTATATTTTTGGATAATTTATCAAACCCTGACCCTTTCCCCTAGGCCCTGGTCTAATCTAGCCGTTAAGGGTCTTTTTAACCATTGCCCATTCATATAGCCATTGAAGGACCTGCATGCTCCATTTAACGGTTCGCTTAGAATTGTTCCTCAACTTGTCCTGACGATGAACCACACTAGTTGGTTCGAAACGCATCGACAAATGATTCTCTATGTGATTTTGCTGAAATCATTCTCACAATCAAGTATGGATCACAGAAGTCTAAACTCTTTATTAAGATTGAATTTCTGAAGCACGGCAGTTGTCAAGAAGAGAATACGAAGTGATCTTTTGCAGTAAAGGGCAGGGATAGTTCTGATTAGAGATTTCTCCTGATCTGGAAATACTTAGCAGAGAAGGCAGAGAGAGATCTAGTAGAGGCAGCGCAGAGCTAGAGAGGCTGACACAGGGCCACGCAGAGGCAACGCAGAAGCCCAAAAGGAATCCGTAAATTTGCTGGAGAGTTGATTTCTAGAGCCAGAGGCCGAGGTGTAAGACCGAGAGGGCAGAAGTCGAAGTCTCAAAGGCAAATCGATCAGTCGGGAGGAGTGACGCAGACCCCAGTAGCTATGACGCAGGGCCTACGCAGCGATTGCATAGAGACTATGTAGAGGCAGCCAGGGGCTGGCCATTTAGTGACTGGATCAGCCAAGATCTCCAGTCATAGTGTGAGGTAATCTCACTCATCTCTCTATTAGTGATATTCTTTGTATTGGATAGCCAGTAGGGCATCCAGAGATTGCATTCAGAAAAAACTACTGTATAATAATAAAACCCTCAGTTGCTGCTTTAGTTTTCCCATATTGGGTTTTTTCGGGGACATTTGTCCAAAAACAACTATGTCGATGTGTTTGATATTTATTTCTCTCTTGTGTTGTATTTAGTTTCCGCAGTTTATTTTGGTGTATGTTGCAGTGTATGTATTTCAGTATTTGTCGTAGAAAACTACAAGTAACTTGTTCAATTAATTTAACAAGTAGGTGAAATATAATCAGTTTGATGTAGAAGGAATCGGGTAACCGATTTTTCACACCAGCACAATCTGAGTCCGTGCAAACAATCAATCTAACCCCATCACATCAAACATAATCCAACCCATAATCCACTGTACCCTGCAAATATCGCAACACAAGTTTTGCAGCCACCCAGTGTACTTGGGCTCCATCATATACTGACTCAATGTATTGACTGCAAAACAAATATTTGGTCTAGTGTTGACCAGATACATCAATGAACCGATCAACCGACAATACAAGGTGGGATCCAAAAAACTCCAAATCAACATCATACAGCTTCTTCCAGTTGATGATCATAGGAGTAGCCATAGGCCTACAACCATCCATATGGAACCTCCTCAAGATATCTCCTGCATACCTACCCTGGCCCATAAAGATGTGCCCATCCTCCTACCAAACCTCCATCCCCAAGTAGTAATGCGTTAACCCCATATCAGTCATATCAAACTCTGAAGCAAGATCTCTCTTGCAATGTTAGATGAGACTGTCCTCCCCTGTAATAAACAAGTCATCCACATATAGTACCAGAATGAGTGGATCATCACCTACCAAAATAAAGTATAGGTTTGGATCTGCATCACTCTTCTAGAAACCCAATTGCTGCAAGTAGGCATCTATCCTCTCGTACCATGCCCTCGGTGCCTGCTTCAGTCCATATAAGGCTTTCTTCAGCCTACATACATGAGAATCACTCCCATGCAACTCAAAGCCCTCAAGCTGCTCAATGTACACCTCCTCCTGTATAACACCATTGAGAAAGGTGGTCTTCACATCCATCTGGTGAATCTGCCAACCCATCTCAACTGTTATAGATATAACTACTCTAATGGAAGTATAACGAGCAACCAATGCAAAGGTCTCCTCATAGTCAACTCCCTCTACCTGTGAGAACCCCCACGCCACAAATCGAGCTTTAAACTTCTCAACGCTGCCATCTGCAGCATGCTTGATCTTGTAGAGCCACCTGGAAGTCACAACTAACTTCCCATCAAGACATGGCACTACCTCCCAAACATCATTCTTCGTGATAGAAGAATATTCCTCCATCATGGCATCCCTCCAGATCTATTGTCTAGTGGCCTCCTCAAAATAAGTTGGCTTTGTCTCTACAACATCTACCACGAAGCCACCCAACCTCTCTGGCGGTATGCTCTCCCTCATTGACCACTTGGGTCTCCCCACTACCTCTTGAGCCTCCTTCAGGGTCTGTCGAAGCCATCTTGGCTTCCTCTTCCTTCCACTTCCCTACAGGAGTCTCCTGTGGAGGTATGGGAAAATCCTCATCTAGTGCCTCTCCTCCTAGTGAGGAAGGCTCTGAACTAACTAAAGGAGATCCTGAACTCTGAGATACCGTGCCCGATGAACCTACACCACGTAATCCAGTACCAGACAAAGCTATGCTTTGTGAACCTGTCACCCCTGAAGAACGTGAACCTCTTGATCTTGGTGTACCACTTGATGCTCCTGAAACCTGTGGTGTCGCCCCTGCTGAGGAGCCTGCTTCTCTACCTGATCAATCTCCCGAGACCTCCTTAAAGCCCTCTCCTACTCAAATCTCACATCCCACCTCAAGACAATCTTCCTTTGTGTAGGAAGGTATATGCGGTAGGCTCTGCTGGTCTCGCTATAACCCATCAGTATACCTCTCTTTGCGGTGGGTTCTAGCTTCGTCCTCTTCTCCTCAAGGACGTGTGAATATGTAAGGCACCCAAAAATCCTAGTGTGCCCAACTTCCAGCTTCTCGCTGTTAGTTTTTGGTAGCATCAGAAGTGTTCTAGCCTTGAAAAATGGTGGAGAGGCTAAGGCACATGAGCTCTAAAGAACTCACAAACCATTTGGTGAAATTCCACCCAAATTGTATTTTATTAAAATAATTAATATTTTTAATGGGGTCCCTAAGTCTAAAGTTAGGGAAATTAAAATATTAATGGGTATTAATCAAAATATGGGTGAGAATGATCTAGAAGGCGGAACAAGTCATGTTTTAATCTTAGCCTTTGATTAGGGACTTAATCTCGACCATTGAAGACTCAACAAGAAAAGTATAAAATGGAGGCCTAGGGTTCATTTGGAAACACACAGAGAGATTGAGGAAATCGATTTTTTGAGGTGAGAAGTTCTCAAGAGGAAAATCGGTTAGGGAGATCTTGCAGCTGAGGGGCAAAGAGAATCCGGGAGAAGGAATTTTCAAAAAATACAGAACAGAGAGGTGGAGAGAGCTTGCAAAGAGGCAGCGCAATAGCCAGGAGAGCTGACGCAGAAAAGTTGCCTATCACGCAGAATCCAGAACTGTTGGAACAGCCGAAACTGTCGAGAACTGCCGGAACTATCAAAACAACAGGGGAAGTTGACGCAGGGCTGACGTAGAGCCAGCGCAGAAATAGTCAGGGCTTAGCTAGTTTTGTGCCGGATCAGCCAGAATTCTACCAGGTGAAGTGAGGTAAAACTCCTCAGATTTTCCGCCAGTATTTTTCTCTGTAAAGGATTGCTAAATGAGCATCATAGATTTGTATTCAGATATTTCTCCTACATAATAATAAAACCCTCAGAGCTACTGCACCGGTTTTCCCGCATTGGGTTTTTCTGGGGAGTGTCCAAAAATAAGTGTGTCCTATGTATCTTGTTCTTTGCTCTGTTTTCTGTTTCATGAGATCAAATATTTAATAAGTGTAGGTTGCAGAAGTAATTTGCTTCAGTATTCAGAAGAATAACTTGGTTAATGTATATTAAAAATCAAGTAGGTGAAGTAGATTCAGATTTGTTGCAGTAGGGGTTCCTTTGAGTGTAGGAATTTTCACACTTGCAGGTATATATCTCCTCAAGAGTCTTGCTCCCCAAGACTCTGTGTGGGCTCCGGTTCTACAAATAAACAGCAGTGTTAACCGCCTCGACCCACAAGAAGAAAGGTAAACTTTGATCATGTAGCATCGCTCTAGTTGCACCCACAATGGTCTTGTTCTTCCTCTCTACCACCCCATTCTGTTGAGGGTTATAAGGCACAATGAGCTCCCTCTTTATGCCAACACTCCCACAAAAGTCTCTCATCTCTACTGAAGTGTACTCACCCCCATTGTCTGATCTCAACACCCTGATCTTCCTCCCTGTCTGGTTCTCCACAAGAGCCTTAAACTCTTGGAATCGCCGGAAGACCTCATCCTTGGTCTTTAGAAAGTAAATCCAGGTCCTCCTAGAGTGGTCATCAATGAACGTCACATAGTACTCATATCCGCTCAATGAGACATGGGACATGGGACCACATACATCAAAATGAATCAAATCAAGGACACCTGCAGCTCTACTGTCACTGCTCTGGAAAGGTGTCTTGGTGTACTTTCCCAAAGCACACCCCCTGCACACATCATGATGATCAGTGCTAAAATCTAGCAACCCGGTAACCATCTCCCTCAACATTCTGAAAGCTCCATGGTGCAAGTGAGCCATCCTCCTGTGCCACAGCTCATATAAACCACTACTACTAGTCTAAGCCACCATAGCTGGAAGAGGTTGAAACATGAGTCTATATAGTCTCCCGCTACGATCTCCAATCACACGCGCAGACTCGATACTGGATCCTCTAGGATACAAAAGCACTTGTCCCTTTCAGAATAGTACCTCATACGACCTGTCCTCCAAGCTGGATATTGATATCAAACTCTTCTTCAATCCTGGAGCATAAAGAACATTTGTCACCTTCCGACTTGACTTTGGAGTTGTCGCCAAGCACAACCTCCAAGTCAATGTCATCCTCCAAAATGCCCGTGAGTGCTCTCTAACTCTGGTCATATGGCAGGATGCTCCACTGTCTATGAACCATACACGTGAAGATGTGACATGAGTGGCTAAACTCACCACCAAAGCACACTCTGAGTCAAACATAGCTGCAAACTCATCCACATCTGTTGTAGTTGCAACTCCTTGGTTCTTCTTACCCTTCTTGTTGGAACATTGTACGGCATAGTGACCCGTCTTCCCTCAAGCAAAGCATTTCACTCTGCTCATGTCCTTAGCCTTCTGGTTCCCCGTATCCTACTTTGCTCCACTGGAAGACCCCTTCTTGATCTTCTTTGTCCTCTTGCCCTTTGCCACAAGAGCAACATTCTCCTCTTCACCCCCCCACCACTCTTGTTGCCACTACGCATGCTTCTCCTGATCTCCTCCTGAAGGAAATCATCACACATCCTCCTCCATCCAGGAAAATGCTCTCTAGCCACCAAGTTGTGGATAAAACTATCCCACTTCTCAGTGAACCCCTCCAAAGCAATGCAAACCAACTACTCCTCTGGAATAGTCTCTCCAATAGCAGCCAACTCATCTTTCACCTGTGAGACTCTGGTGAGGAAAGATGTAACACTGCCGGTCTTGGTCATCTTGGTGTTGCATAATTTTTGTCTCAACGCCATCTTCTTGTTCTCATTAGAACTCTCGTACAAAGAGACCAAGAACTCCCACATTTGATATGCATATGTCATTCCTAAAACATGAGGGAACAAATGATCCTTGATGGCATCTAGAAGGATCCTCTTTGCCTTCACATTTTTCTTAGTAAACTCTACCAACTGAGTTGGATCAGTGGGCGGTTGCACAATTGCTTGTACAATATCCCACACTTCCACCTCCTCCAGTAAAAGCATAATCCTCTTCTTCCATGGGCCAAAGTTTTCAGCCCCCACTAATCTGTCCTCTACTCTCAACCCAGTAGCCATGACCCCACAACCAACCAAATGAAGCAAATATGAAAGCTTGAACCACTCTCCCTCTGAACTGCTGAAATCTTTGGGTTTCTGGGAAAGTTTCAAAGGTATGGTTCACTGTTTGAAGACTTTGGTAGCTTGCTGCCCTCTTTATCAGCTGACTGAAAATGTAAATCTGAGCCTCAACTTCGCTCAACTAAACTCTGATACCATGTAGAAAATTAATGATCTGCACCCTAACTAATTAAATCAAAAATTATGCAAGCATTCAAGCATGAGAGACTTATTTGTTATCAAGGTGACCCCAGAAAAACCCCACAGCCTTTTGGGGAAAACTGGTCTTCAAAAGAGGATTTTATTGCTTGAGAAATTAGTCTAAATACATAAAAATTAAACACAGTGCTTATCTCCCTTCCGCTGAAGCATTAAATGCAAATCTGGAAAATTGTGCCCACTGATATTTTTCAGATTTTCACAAATTTAAGTGCCCAGAATTTTCTACACTTTTACACAGCTCAGCTCCTCGATTTTTGTGCTCAAGAATCTGCCTCAAAATCTGTGCTGAAACAGCCTTGATTTTTGTGCCCAAAATAGCCTCGAAATATGTGCAAATACAACCTCAATTTATGTGCAGAAGACTAACTGTAACTCCTAGAAATTCATGCCAAACAGCAGCTGGAAACCTCCTCGATTTTTGCGTTGCCTGGAGCAGACTTCCCGAAATTTCTGCCTCGAATTTCGGGCCTGTTCTGATTTGATTCCTCCTTGAAATGTGTGCTCAAAACCTCCTTGAAATTGTGCCCAGCTCCTCGATTTTCACGCTGTTGTCCTTCGAATTCCATGTTGCCTCCTTGAAATCTGTGCAGCAAATTGTACAGTTTCATCCTTGGGATTCGAGCTTCCTATGGCTGCCTCCCTCTTAGCAAATCGAACTCTCCTTCTCTTGCAACTATTTCTCTTTGAAGATCTCCTTTCCTCTTCTCCTCTCCTTCTCTCAAGTGTGAAGTGAAGAATGAGTCTCCCTTTTCTCCTTTTGTCTTTTGGAAAAGATTGAATCCCTAACCCTAGGATTAAATGGTTGAGATTTAATCTCCAAATCTCAAGATGTGTGGTTGAGATCACCTTTCCCAAATGAACCCTCTCATACATTGGCCCCATTACTTAAAAGCCTCCTAGCACCTTTTTCAAGATGTATATCTTTTTCTAATTTTCTCATAAAGTGATTTTCTCAACTCACTATAATATTAGAAAAGTGAACTATGTACTTTACACATAAAGTCACTTTATAAAGTACAAGTGACTTTAATATTAGAAAAAGTACATGGTACACCACTTTTAAGTATCTCTTCCACCCATGACATTAATATAACTCATAAATTCACCAAGTCAAAACATAAAGTCACTTTATAAAGTCAAAACATAAAGTCACTTTATAAAGTACAAGTGACTTTAATATTAGAAAAAGTACATGGTACACCACTTTTAAGTATCTCTTCCACCCATGACATTAATATAACTCATAAATGTCACCAAGTCAAAAGTCATTAATCTGTCTGCTAGGCTAAAAGGGATAAATGCCTAGTAACACCTCTCCTTGGTATTATTTTCAACAGTTAACACAGTGACCTTGCAATCATCAGAGCCACAGCCTCTGCAGCGCCAGAGGCACTCGGTGAGTGTAACACAGGGGGAGGTATTGTTAATCAGGCCACTAAATACTTCCCGTTGGCTTCCATTTCACAACTTACTTTGAGAATTGCTTCTCAAAACAGTTGGGGAGAAGGTTACATTTAGACTAGGCAGATCATTCCAGGGATATAAAAACCTTGTTCACCAAATTAGAAAAACGTGATGAAGAGCTAGAAAGCATGAAGGTCAATCACTTTGATCAAGTGGCCGCCATGCAAAACCATTTGATCACTATGGAAGCAAATCATAAAGAAGAAATGAGTTCCATTCAAGTAAATTATGATAAAGTAATAAAAGACATGAAAATCGGTTTTCAGAACAGGTTGTCAGCTATAGAGGAAAGGCATGATGAGGAGGTAAAGATCATGAAAACTAATCACTCTAATCAAATGGCTACCATAGAGGAAAAGTGTGCTCGAGAGATGGAGGCTATGAAGTCTAGTATGTAGAATCATTTGATTGCCATAAAAACAGATCATGACAAAGTAATAAAAAATATGGAAGTTGGTCAGATGTGTCTCCAGAATAAGTTGTTGACCATGGAGGAAAGCCATGCCAAAGAAATCAGTGCTATGAAGCTTGAACACTCAGATCAGATGGGTGCCATGAGAATTGAAAAGATCACTCTTTAGAATAAACTACAAATAATGGAAAAGATACAGGTACAGGAACTTCAACATGGATCAAATAATGAAAGAAACAAAGAGTCTATGACAGATCACAAGCCTCTTGATCCGCCAGAGTAGTCTCATCTCATTGCCAGGAGGTTACTTGCCCCACTCAATACAGGTCAGTTGGAAGTACCGAAATTGAAAAAGAAGCTAAGAATGGTCAGGCTTATGTGTCACCTTTGACCAAGTACATACAAAATAAGGTTGGGCATACTTCAGATTCTTCAGATCCTTCATCCAAACATTATCAAAATCAGGACAAGAAATCTACAGTGGTCTCATTATTGACATCACATCCCACTGGGAAGAAAAGTAAAAGGCAAAAGAAAAGAAAAAGGAAGAAGTTTGATGCATCTGATGGCCGAGAGCAGCTTGATATTCGGATGAGTCACAGTCCTAGCATTTTCAGAATTCAGCATGGCACATCCGAGAAGCAGCCCATAAACTTGCCAGAGAGTTAGCAGATGCTCAGTATGCACCATGTTGATGACATCTGATGCCATAGGGCATCGTTTTGTATAGTATCTCTAACCCTATTCCTTTTTATTTCATGTCAGTTAGATAGTTTTACTTTCAGCATTTATATTATGTCGTTTACATTTCAATTTATTAGAGTAGATTTTTCTGTCCCAGCGATATATTTCTATATATGCATATGATTTCGATGTTGAATGGATATCTATTTGATGGACTTTTGTTTTCTTGGATGCGTGATTCTGGGGTTCTCACATTCCTTCAGGGAAGCAACGTGTCCCCATATGGAGTCAGATGTTGCACTCAAACTGTCAAAGTTCCAAGGAAGCGAAAGTGCCAATTTTTTCCAATAGGATCAAATCACTTATCAGCAGTTCATGTGTCATGGTCACCCCATTCTGCACGTTATATGATGTAAATGATCCTAGTAAGACCTTGATTCTATGTAACAACCTAGGTAAGCCTATAATTTTGATTACGAATTTCATCCTAGGACGTTTTTTAACCTCATTGATTACCTATGTTTCTAAACACGGCTAATCAAAAGAGTTTTTCCCCTCCAGCTTAAACCCCCAAAGTTGGGGTGAAATTTATTGTCGAAATCTTAGGTGAGTCCTAGTGTTTTAGTCGAGTCTAATGTAAAAGTGGTTTGGGAATAATTTAAGCTAGTTGGCTTAATTATTTTATTACAAATCACTTGGTCTACTAGATCATGTTGTGTCACAGATGGGTTATGTGTCTTGAGGGTCTAGGCCTAATGTGTATTCTCTTTTTGAGTCTTATAAATGTAAAATCTTATGTATTAGAGGGTTGGAAAAATATTAAATCCCCTCATGTGTAAATTAATTAATATTTTTGGCAAAATAAAAATAATCCTAAGCCGGAAAATTAATTAATTTCAGTCAAATTTAAATTGTGGGTCTTAAAAGAGTCAATTTTTAAAGGTCCTCCACCAAAGGAATATTGCATATTTTAAGGAAAAAAATTTTAAATTGGTAGCTAGGGCCAAACTCCACATGGGTCAACTTATTTATGACAGTTGATATTTTTCTTACATTCCTCTCTCCAAGAGGTGTAGGATTGATCTAAAAATCATCCGATTCTGACATGTACAAATGAAGTTATGAATTTATTTTGATTATGGACAAATTGTCAAGGTCGGCCAGCAAACTCATGTAGGCTCAGAAGCCCAACAGTCACTTTTATTCATCCTCAATGTTAGCCTATAAATACATGATACCTCATCCTCATTTGGACACACTCATCTTCACACATCTCTCTCTCTCCTCATTTGATTGGGTACAGATTTCTGGGCAGCTTCTCTCTCCACACATGCGAAGGAAAGGAAGGGCAATTTCATGTTTTAGTGTTGACCAAGTTTGACCGAATTTCCAAAAGGTTGCTTTGACTGCATTGACCATCTTTGACTGTGCTTTTGTGTGAGAAATTTTTGTTTGGGTAGGCCGCAGTTCTAGGCACGAAATCCAAGGTTGTTTGACCTTTGTTTGACCAGTGTTAACTGTGGTTAGGGCTGACCGCAAGTTGACTGTTTGACCAGACTTTGACTAGGCTGAATTTCACTGTTTTGAGGGTTGTTTCATCTTGTTGTTTGGAGGCCGAAATTGACTGAAATTGGCTAAATCTTTAAGGGTCAAATATGCCTTGTTGACCAGCGTTGACTTTTTTGGTTAGGGCTCTTTTGTTGTTGTCATAAATTCTCAGAATTTGTAAATTGTACTATCTCTCTCTACTAAACTATTGAAGACTAAAAGAAGAATTGATCAAGGGTTTCTCCACATTGGGGTTTGTCCCTGGCTGGTGCCACATCTTGTGTCCTCCTGTCTTGGCTTGTCTTCTACTTCTTATGTTTATGTTTATGTTATATCTGCATTTTACTATCATTGTGATGGGATTGCTAAACTGGATATTGATATTGGGCTAATAAAGAAATTGAAGTAAAATTGCTCTAAAGCATAGAACATAACATTGTTGCCTAAAATTAACCAAAAATGGACCCTTGGGCCTTGGTGGTTAAGTCAAAGTCAAATTTTTGAGGAAATTAGCCCAAAATAATTAATTTTGAGCTAATTAATGTGGAGTTAAATGATAAATTCGAAAATTCCTCAAAAATAAAAAATCAAGGGCCAAGATTAAAAAATCTTGAGGTGTTTATCAACGGCCAAGAATATTTTGACAAGGATCAAAGAAACTAGCCGTTAGTTTTCCATTTTAAGAATTTATCTATAAATTAGAGTCATTTGAGTCTCTAGTCATCTTGATTTCTGGCTAGAATTGTTGTTGAAGCATTTTGTAAATTATTGTATCGTTGTTCTACTATAATAAAAGACTTTGGGATGCAACTCGAGGTGTTCTTGTTCGTTGAACTGTGGTATGTATTGACTACGGGCTTCCTATGTAGTGTTTTACTTGATATATTTTGAGATAATACATAGTGTTTGCAGGTACTCAATCCTTGGTCTCCAAGTTCACAGACTATGAGCAAGGATCATCTTGTTTGGATTTCTAGTTTTTATATGGTGGATTAAATCTTCGCTAGGGCATACTGAAAAATAATTTTTTTGAAGCATTTTCTAAAGGTTGATAGAGATATAGGGCAACCCTTTTCACACTAGCTTGAGAGATTCAGTTTCTCCTAGTAGTTAACACAGTAACCTTGCAGACTTCAAAGCCACAGTCTCTACAGCGCCAGAGGCATTGGATGACTGGAACACAGGGGGAGGTATCGTTAATCAGGCCATTGCCTGCTTCCTGTTGGCTTCCATTCACAACTTACTTCGAGAATTGCTTCTCAAAACAGTTGGAGAAAAGGTTACATTTAGAAAAGGCATCTAATTAAATTTACCAAGATCATTGCATCTCACATAGGTCCTAGGTGTTGCATATCATATAGGTTGGTCAAACATTCAAGCAGTGGGTGTCTATTTGGTCATTTGTTTCAAATTTATAGAAAGCAAGAATTTGTGACTCCATTAAGGCACTAGTCTCATAAGAGAAAATCTAAATCTACTCAATAATCTTGCTTAATTTCAACCAAGTGGCTAGGCCACTCATCTATGTCTCCCAAACAAGTCGGTTTCCAACTTGTCTTCATTCGCCTCATTTCATAGGGACTACCCCCCATAACCTGTTGTTGGGGGACAACTAAAACATAGTGGGTGGGGATCAAAGTGATAGACCCCGTCCTGAGCGTTGTCACGGTGCCTGTACAATCTGGGCAACAACAGGACCCAAAAACAACATGGACTCAAGTGAAAACAACCATCCATCAAAGACTAAGATCATGTATGCATCTAGGTGGACCAAACTCGAATGTTAAGGGCTTATTAATACTTAAAACAAGGATCACCTTCTAATATCTAGAGTTTGGACGAAGTCCTCACAAAGGTGTTTCCTCCCTTAGTAAGGGTGGCTAATGGTCAACCCTATCAGGTGCTTCCAGCGTCAAGGGGAAGTGATAGTTTCAAGGTCCACCCCTCAATCAATAGGTGTTAGTGTATAATATGGTGATAATGAAGGGGAGAAGGCTTCATGCCAAGTACCATGGTCAAAGGGATCGGTTGATGGGGTGTCCACATCCTGAGTGTATAAATGTAAGGGAAGGAAAAATCGTGGAGGCATGGATTACCCGCTCAACCTGCTTTTTCCACCCCTCTTGTGCGACTTTTACTTCTTCTTTGATTATTCCTTGTATTGCCACATATAGCTTAAGGGTTAGAGCTTGCTTTTTATGATATAGCACTTTTATTACCCCTTAAGATGAGTCAGTTTATCGCTCATCAGGGTTGCGACATGCAAGGGTTCCTCTTGATGTAAAGGAGCATTATGTGCCTAGGAACCGCGTGATGGCCATATCAAGAGGGTAGAGCTCATTCTAGGCATTTTCCAATGCCCTAAACTTATGTCTTGGCGATCTTTTGCATTTTGATTTTCTTCTTTTTCTTTCGTATGATATGTTTTTTCATTATTTTAGGCTTTAGCTACATCAACCTTTAGGGCAAAGTTTTCAAGCCCTACTCAAGGAATGTGAACATATGGGTGCCAAATCCCAAAGAATCAATGGCACGTTTGACTCGAAGAATGGAGGTGAGATATGGGGCTTGTAAAGTGGCATGGAAAGTGTTAAATATGATATAGGGGATATGGACACACTATCTCAATCGTGGCGCTCTCCAAGTAGTGCCCCTCCTAAAACCCTAAGGCCTTAAGGGAGGTCCCACTGGACTAGGGCTAAAGATTAACCCCCCTGGTAAGGTGAGAGAACAAAATTGCGGTCAAGATCTGCCAACCTTCCAAATCACCTCGTTATCGATACTAAATGCCCAAAACAAACAAGTATAAGCACCCGATTGCAAAATGATAAAAGTACCTATTCAATAGTAGCCCACCTTCATTCATGTGTAAATGCCAAATCCCAAAGAATCAATGACACATTGGACTCGAAGAATGGAGGTGAGATATGGGGCTTGTAAAGTGGCATGGAAAGTGTTAAATATGATATAGGGGATATGGACACACTATCTCAATCATGGCTCTCCAAGTAGTGCCCCTCCTAAAAGCCTAAGGCCTTAAGGGAAGTCCCACTGGACTAGGGCTAAAGATTAACCCACCTAGTAAGGTGAGAGAATAAAATTGCGGTCAAGATCTGTCAACCTTCCAAATCACCCTGTTATCGATACTAAATGCCCAAAACAAACAAGTATAAGCACCTGATTGCAAAATGATAAAAGTACCTTTTGAATAGTAGCCCACCTTCATCCATGTGTAAATGCCAAATTGTGAGAGGCACAAAGCTTATGCAAATGGCGAAAGCACATGGCATATCACCGTCAAATAGTGACTGACAATAGCTATTGGGTTGATGGTCGTCCAGTTGGCTATCAATGTAGGAGAAAAGTTTTCCCCTATGGGGTTACCCATTTTGGTGGGTAACAGTGCCAATCCAACAATGACAAATGGAGTCAAGAAGATAATCCAAGAGGGCAAGCTCAAAAAAAGGTTAAGAATACAAGGACTATAAGGCTAAGACTTAGACCATATTCAATCTTAGTGGATGTTAATCACCACCACCACCATCATCATCATCAATATGCATGCCACAAGAAAAACTTAACATTGGTGAAATGATAATAAAGGAATACTAGGAGGAGGGCTTTCAAGTACCACATCAAAACATTGCCAATCAAGTGCACCTTACCATGGAGTATTAACCTAGCAATCACTCATGTAGATGTAAGATACAAGATAATAGTCCATAGACAAGACAACAAAGGGTCAATGGAGGGAGAAGTCCTCACACAAAACCCTTCCAGTATGATAGATGTAAGTTCTGAGACTTCTACAGTATGAGATTGCATTAATGATTGAAAGATCCATAGTTGCATTGTTTTTTGTCAACGTTTCGAAACCCATAGTTGGGTCCATCTTCAAGACAAGTAGTTAAATAATATAAGGAAATGGATCAAGATAAATGTACCTTTCACAAATTGCTAATCAATAGAAAGTACATGCAACTCTACAATCATATGCAACAATAAGCCGCACCTTGATTGGAAAGAAACCCTAACACATCACACATGCTCCATCAAAGATATATCCATTAAACCCCAAGGGGTGGAAATTGCAAAAGACTACAAATAGAGAGAGCTACTTTTTACATATAATGCAACTACATCTCCTTTTACAATAAAATAATAATTGATTTCCAAGACCCACTAATCTCTCCAAGAACAATGATAAAATAATATTGGAGACATCTAAATCCGTGTTTTTCTCCAAGGAAAACAATACAATAACAATATCTCATAACCAACTCATGTGACAAGTCAAATAATGATAAAATAAAGAGGTGGTTATGCCATGTGAATCATCCCCATTTACACCTCATATTATATGAGGTTCCATGTTGTGATTTTCATCACATATGTGGACATTTCTTGCTAATTCCTTGGAGCTTTTCGACTGATTTAAGGGAATTCATCTTTATGGAGGCCCTTTCCATCATAGCCTTGGATAATTTAATGGAGATCTTTGGTTTTGGGGGAGTCTCCCTTGGCCTTGGCAAGACAATTGTGCTTGTTGCTTGGTGGTCTTCTCACATGTGCTCAGCTTACCCATTGGTTGCACTTTTGATGGATGTGGGGCATCCTATCTCATTATGGTGGCTTGGCATATATGCCTATCTTGGATATGAATGATGGTTCTAGACCCCCAAGGGGTTGGATGATGATGTTAGGTGGTAGATGTTTCATGATGTTGTTGATGTTTTCAGTGATGTGGTGTGTTGATGTATGATGTTGGTGTCACTAGGATGGGGTTTTCTACATGGTGTGTTGGATGTGTGATGGGGAACACACTGATTAGATGGGGTTAGCATTTCTTTATGTCCACTTCTCTTCTGATGTTGCTATGGTGGGATGATTTGTGTTTCCTTTGTGGGATTTTCCTAGTTGATTTAACTTTACGATGTAATATTTGCTAGACATCACCTAGAGGGGAGTGTGTTTCAAGATGTTAGAACCCTTTTTTTAAATTATCATTTCAATGAAATACTGGACTTGTCACCCTCAATCTAATTCACATCAATGAATATTATGTTGAGTCTTGACAACCTTATTCTAATAAACAAAGGTTAATCAAAGACCACAAGAAGTACAGATGCTATGGATTGCAAATAGCAAAAAATAATAAGTATAGCTACCCAAAAATGAGCAGAAGTAATTCACATCTTATAATAATATGGCATCCTTTAGAGTGATTCCATGGGAATAAGAATTTAGGCCTGGAAACATTTTTTAGCAGATACAAGATATCATAGCTCTAAACAGTTTTCGGAGGAAGCATTATTCTTAAACATGATGATCTGACAATCTTATGCAGCACAAGTTTCTGTTCAACCGTCAACGCACAGTATTCTTGCAGAAGTCCAAACACTCTTGACGTGCTGAATACACAAGAAGGTTTAAATAGTTATAAGATCTCTCCAAGGCATTATGGATGAAGCAAGACATCACATTCAAGCTAGTTTTACTGTTTTCTAAAATATTCAGTCTCACCTGCCGTACAAAATGTGTGCTTACTATTATCAGTCAAACCTGAGCTCTCTATTGATGTACAGAATGTTAAGATACGAGTTTGAATTTGCCAAGCTCAGTTTTACTCGATAAGACCTCTCACTACGTTAATAGTTACAATCTCTTACTGTTTTAACCATTTTTTATTCCATTTAATTCAATTTATATGCAGATGTCAGATCATCTTATCTTGACTCTGGATAGTAGCTTGCAACTTTTCCAATGTAATTAAATAAGCATCAAGCAATTTATTATATTATGTCTCCAACCAAATGAATCTAGATCCAAATGATAAATGCTTTTTGAAAATGAGAAAAGCACAGTATGGTTGTACAAATAAAGATATTTGAAAAATGCCACAACAGAATTCAGAGCATACCATACAAACCCCATGGAAGCCAAATGATTTTGGTAACCCCAAGGTATTGCTTCAATTGATGCTCAATTGCCTCTCTTGTAAGGTGAGAGTTGCGATTTGGATTAAGCAAACACTCTTCTGTCGTGATGCAAGTTCCTATTGTAAGCCAAATAAAATAATAAATTAACATGGCTTCAAGAACTTTCCACACAACTTTTAGGAATGAAAGATATGATTATACTCGAGAACCTACGAAAGAATTGGGCAATCAATGATGACAGTTCTTGTTTCCAGACTAAAACTAGCATGTACATCTAAGGCACCAAAAGGTGGTAGCTCCCTAGCAAACATGGGAAAGAGAGAGACAATAAACTAACTTGCCTTCTCCATCGACATGAATACTACCCCCTTCCAAGACCATGGAATGTGGAAACCTTGTAAGCCTCTCAACTTCAATGATCTGTATGGTTAACAGCAGCCTTACAATCCATAAACTAATATGAACTACTTTCACATGTATATGTATTTCATCACCTTATATTTGTACTTCTAATATTGTAACACTATTTGCCTTTCAAAAGAAAATGTGTGAACAAGCTTAGCTTTTCGCATTTTACCTTTCTAGCAACAAGGTTATCAAGGCTCCAATCCTTATAGCAGCCATCTTCAGCCCCTGTAGACACAACATCTTGTATAAATCTTCGATAGAATAAAATATTAATAAGAGATTAAAATAAAGAGTCAAGTCAGAGACAATTTTGTCATAAGCATCATACTTTCTGTTCAAGAGGAAATAACCTGACCCAGACATGTAAATAATATAATAATGCCTCCTATCCTTAAAAATCTATAAAACAACTGAAAAGATGACCCATAAGGATGCATACATACCACCCCAACTATTGAAGTTCCAATCAATACCTGCAACACTCGAAGTCCTATCACACACGACAAACTTCATTTGGAAACGTCAGACTGGTTATGCATCTTAGGACTAAGATGAAAAGAGAACCAATGAATACAATTCTATGCAGAACCAGGAATATCTTAGCATATTTCTCCAAGAGAAACAATGAGATATCTAAACTTACTGTTGGTCCTATGTCCCTAAACCAAGCATCATTCATGCTCATCTCCAATACCCTAATGTTTTTTGGTAGCTGAGCCCGTGCACTATCCCACTTCACTCCAAGAGAAGGGTGCAAAGCAAAGTCGTTAGAAAATCCTTTTTGGAAGACTAATGCCATATTTAAAGAGCAAAAGAGTTTGTTAACCTCAACAAAGATCAGATCTTCGGAAGAGTCCCAAAATGTATGAAATTCATCTTCTAGAAAAAGAAAGTCAGATTCAAATAATTTTATCAACCTGCGCCACACTAGCACAGACTGTAACATTCTCAAACTTTGAGATAGCAGAAGCCACCTCAGCAAAGACGCGTTGACCATGCAAGCCATTTTCACGCCAATTATCAGGACGTTCCTGCGCAATTTTGAATTTCAAAAAATTCGATGTTAGAAATTGCATATAACAGATTGAAATTTTCAAGCAACAATCTAATTCCTGACATCTTAGGGAATTAATTTTACCAAGAGAAGTGAAAGCACAACTACAGCCTGGAGTGAATGAGACATGTCACATCATGTAATGTAACATGCCTAAACTAAAATGAAAAAGTTTTTGACATCCAAGCTGTAATGTCAAAAGAACACCAACATTAAATAAAAATAGACTAGCGTAGATCTATCTTAATCCCAAATTTTCTGAGCAAGAAGAGGTTTTTACCTAGGATTTTATTTATCCTTCTCAGTGCTTAATGGATCTATGCTAGTCTAATCTCAATACAAGCAATGACTGTAATGTACAGAGCAGTGCTGTCAGACTCTTATTGGACTCCCGAGTCTTGCGGAGTCTTGCCAAGTCACTGCTGAAAAGAGTAACCCTTAGAGACTCTTCTGTCATACTCTCCACTTGCCACTCCTCTGAAACTCACTAGCGCATATTTTGAGTATTGTTTTCTCTTTACCAAGTCTGGAAGAGTCTGAAAAGAGTCTGCCGTGTCTTCCCAAATCACAGGCCAGCCAAGTCTTAAAAGAGTCCGAATCTGACAACATTCGTGCAGACTTGTTTACCTACCACAATCAAGTTCTATTTTTTCCAGAAAAGGTATATCGTTTTTCTAACACAAACTTTTGGATAAAAATCTCTATAGTGGTTATAGCTGAATACAATGTCCCTTCCAAATTCGCTCCTCTCAGGACAATAGAGAGAATCCGATCAATATTATTTTGTAAACTAGATTGGCAGCCTCTGAAAATATATTAGTAAGAAAATCAGTTCAGAGAAAATATGGATAACACAGAATTGTAGTAAAAAATTGAAACATTTACAATCTCAGAAACAATGATCTATTGTATTGATAAAATTGTTTACACTGTATAGGCTAAGTTCTTTTCATATACTGAAGAGGTGAAGCCAGTATTTTAAAATTTCAGACTCGTATTCTCAAGAATATTTGGCAGGCATGGCAACTAAATGTCCAGATTCCAAAGTGTTGCAACTTGGACCTTTTAATGATACAATATGTTGATTTAGATCTGACACCAATGAAACTTTAGTTGAAGCTAGTGGTAGCTTCAGAAGGTATTTTGCATAGGCTTGGTGTCTCAGCATGTAGAAAATGATTTATCGCCTCTTTAGGTGCTTGCTTTATGGAGTAAGTGATTTATGTCTTCTTTCCTAAGTCTAACTTGGGAAAAGTACAATAATTAAAGTCAATTAATTATTGTGGACTATTAAGTCAATTTCTAAGGATAAATAATGAAATTATTTAAGTGATTTAGAAATGATCTCAATTGTTCATCTCCTAGATCTTCTAGAAGGGAGATTAGAGTTAGGGATTTGGGCTTGATGAAGATTATAAAAAAAGCCTAAGGGAGAGGTGAAGACACACAAATGGAGAAAGTGATTTTCTCTAAGAGCAAGAGAAGGAAGAGTGCAGGTTGATTCAGGAGCATTTCCAAGAGGCTGAATTACTGGAGATTGCAGGACCGAATTGCTGAAGCGAAGAGGAGGTCAAATTGTTGGAGGCCAATTTGCCAAGGCCAAATTTGTTGAGGCACAGAGGCTCTGTTCGAGAGGAAGGTGCAAGGCCGAGTTGCTGGTGAGAGGTGGGACAAAATTCTCCAGGCTGAATTTCTTCAAAGGCTAATTTTCAGTGGCATCGAAATTCCTAGGGCCGATTTCTTCTAGTGGGGTCGAGTTGCAGGTTTCAATCAATGCATATTTCCTTGTAATTTCTTTGTGGGTCGAAACTCTGATTTTCCTAAGATTTAATGAAGGAGAATTGTTTTGGGTGTTTATCGATTGTAATGTGTGATTGATCTCTCTCTGTATTTATTTCCACTGCATATAAATTTCTAGAAGTTAAAATACTATCAATTTTATTTTTCAACAATTCAAAAAAAATTGGGTAATAAAATAAATTTCTAGGAATAAATAATTGTTGCAAGAAGACAAATTTGGCTGGTATTAGGAGATTTAACATGGTATCAGAACTCTAGAAAACTCTGAAAGAGAGATCCAGATCACTTGGTTTGCTGCAGTGAATTTCTTCTTTTTACAGCAATAGAATTATTTTTAAATTTTGCAGTTACAGTTTTGTGGCCAAGTTACTAAGTCGATTTGTGAGGTGGTATCACTGAGTAGTTTGAGATATGAAGACAAGTTGGATGGGGCCATTAACTTCAGTCCCTGGAAGCAGCAAATAACCATAGTTTTAAAAATGAATGGTTTGTCGAATTTTGTGAACACAGCTATCCAGGTTCCTTTGGATCCAAACCAAGTAGTTGAGCACAATCAGAAGGATGTGAAAGGGATGAGTATAATTTTGGATGATGTGAGGGATCACATAATTCCTCACATATCAAGGAAGGATACAACGCATCAGATGTGGGTAGCCCTAACCGCTCTTTATCAAAGCACAGACGAAAACAGGAAGATGATACTATGGGAAAAATTAAACAGCATCAAGATGAACAAATCAGAGACCATAACATCTTACCTCACAAGGATCCAGCAAGCTCATGATGCCCTTTCAACTGTTGGGAGGTCGTGAATGACTCATAGGTTGTGAAAGTAGCTTTGAAAGAATGCGCCAAGCATTGGACCACCTTTGTGGATGGTATCCTAGCTAGGCAATATACTAATGCTTTCGAGTAGCAATTTGATTTTGTGTTGAGGGGTAAAGGTCCTACTACGCTCGCCCAAGCTAACGAGTATGCTACCAATATTGAAAAGAACCTTTTAGCTTCCAAAGTTGATATTTTCTCTAACTCTAGGGCTAAAGTTGAGACCAGACCTAGATCCATGAATCATGTTGATCCTGCCCAAAATGAATTATTCTCTTTTGCTCAAAATTTTGGGAAGGTAATCAATGAGATTCTTCAAGGGAAACTCACTATGATGAATAGATTGACCATCCCAGAAATGGACAAAGGACCATGTCCAAATTATCCTCCTAGGCCTTGATTCTGTAACAATAAGCCACCAAGAAGGAACCAAGATTCTAACAGCAATAGACATCCTCCTCAACACAGTATTCCTTAGATCCTATAGATGTGATTAATCAAGAAGATAATGCTTGGTGTCATTATTGTTGTGAATCACATAGAGAGAATGACTGCATTTACAATCAAGGATGTGAGGAAGAACATTCTGAACATTTGAATTCAATTAGTGACCCATGTCCAATCTGTTTTGCCTAATAGAACTTACCATGTTACTAAACAACAACATGAGGAACTTGTTAAGGGATGTGTCAATTCCCTAATATGGACATAAATGTTGTGGAAACATGGGACAAATTCGATAAGGGGTTGCAATATACAAGAAGGAATAAACACCTGAGAATTCTCAACCAAGCAATAATGATGGCCCAACAAAAAGATGGACTAAAGTATCTTTACCTTTGAATTTTGATCCCACCCCCCCTGTACTCCAGAAAGATGATGATGTTGCCTTGAATATTGATTTGCGTAATGTTCTTACCAAAATAAATGTCTTTGTACCTATTCTTGAATTAACTAAATTTGCTCCTTAAAGAGACCAAGAGAATAAATTCTTTAACTTTGATAAAGAATCTTAGGACCCTTTCATGATTTTACAAACTATGCATTATGACCCAAAGAATGGAGGGCATGTGCCTTTCTTTCTCACATTCGTTGTGAATAATTTACTTCTTCATAATTCTATGTTTGATTCTTATGCTTTTGCTAGTGTGATGCCTTTAAAGGTCATTAATCATTTACAATTGCAAACTACAAGGCCTTATAGAAATGTGTGTGGTTTTGACTCAAAGTCAATCTCATGGTCTCATTCAGGATTTAAAGGTTTGTCTTGCTACTTGCCCTGATATAGCTATGTTAACAATTGTTGTTGTTATAGATTTTCCTGATGTTTGGGGAATGCTCTTATCCAAAAAATGATCTGCCCCTTTAGGAGGGAATTTGCAAATGGACTTGTCCTATGCCATTATCCCTACCCCTAATGGAAAACCATTTATTCTATATAGGGTACCTGTTATGAAATACTATGTAGAAGACATTAAAAAACCTATAAATTAGATATCTAGTATTGGTAGAGAATTATGGAATCACCATGCCTCCATAAATCCAATGATACTAGTGAAAATTATTATGAGGATTTATCCATCTTTGCTTTCTCTTCAAAAGAAAACATTGATGATGTTATCCAAGAAAGGGAAACTAGTAAACATGTGCAAACCAAGAGTTTAAAGTTTAAACCTTGAAATTGCTTGGCAAAACTTTGGCCCTCAAATAACCATAAGAATTGATAGATTTAAGGAAAGGGTTGGAGTTTGGAAGTGACATATGCCATACATATGATGATATTTCATTGGAAAGATCGTCACTGTCCACTCATGATAAGAAAGCTAACACAAACTCTTGAGATCAAAAAAATGAAAAGAAGAAGATATAGAGTTAAGAAAGGCCTTGATCGCGAGACAAAGGGGAGAGATTTTTTATAAGGAAATCTTGTGCTTGTTGAAGATGATCCCTACCCATATAGGATCCATGGAAAGGTTGGAATTAATCCTTTTCATTTGTTCGACCGTAATGGAGTGAAGTTGCCATTACTAGTAGGTGGCCAACTTTTTATACCTTCTACTAGCACTTAATTAACTTGTCTTCGATAGCTTAGAATAGGTAGGTTGTGTTATGCATATTGATTTTGTATCGTTCCTTGCTTTATATCATGTTGATTTTACTGCATCGTTACTTATTTAAATACAAAAAAGAAAATTAGGAAATGTTTATGACATATAGTTTTACAACTTTTCATATTCCAGGGTGACTTTATCACCCTATTATTTTAGTACTAAAGACCTTGTTTATCTACCAAAATTGTTAAGAGTGATGCAAGTTACAAGTCTTGAGTACCAGAGATGATGAGGTTCTCATGCACTCTTCAAGTTGGAGCCAGATGTTACCCATGTATATACAAGGGTAACCCTAGGGGAAAAATTTTCTTCCATGATGTAGATTTTGAATCAATGGCCTCACATGATCCTCAAATAATGGCTTCTCAGATGCCTCTCACCCACCCATTGATCAACTCATCCACTTGATTAGCATGTTCTTCCAATTAAGGTAGGTCAACAACCATGACGTACGTTAGACATTGTTTTGTACAAAGTGCTTACATTTAATGTTCGAGGGATTTAAATAAGGACTGTGGATAGAAATAAGATAATGGATCATGATGCTTGTAAGTTATACTTGTTTCCTTATTTCACCTTGGTAGTCATCTCTTCCTTTTAGTAAAAGTACAAACACCTTGGAGCTTTTCTTTAATTATTTAGGACAAGCACGAATAGGAGGCCTTGATAGAGGTAGTGTGTCCACATCCTTCCATACTTAATACTTGTCATATGTCCCTTATCTGTTGTCCTTCCTTTCATTTCATTGATGTCAGTTGCTCATATTGATTCTCTACTTACGTCATCTTATGAGAAGAGGGGCTTGGAAATTCCTAAAGGTTGATGTCGTTGCAAAGAAAAGACATTAAAAGCATATGCCAACTTTTAAAATGCAAAGAAGTGGCATGTAATATTCCTAATAGAAATTTACAATGATAAACAAGCAAACATAGCCAAAAACACACAGAAAATTACTCAAACATCAGAACACCATTTTAAAACCAAAAACCGTGTTGCTAAGCCATTTTATTATAATATGAAGTGGGTACAATGAGTTGCTGGAAAGAGTGCACCTGGACTTGCTCAAGGCAAGCTAGCTAAGCCCAAATGAATAATAAGAAGTCCCCCTCAATTATGTTGTTGCTCTATCTCCTGGCTTTGTGTTGAACTGCCTGAAATATGCTGCTGGGTGCGAAGTTCTGCTGCTAGGGCCTCCTCTGGTGCTAAGAAAATTCCAGGAAATTAACCCCGGGCTTTCCGCCATAACCCACAAAAACCCACGAAGGAATTGGCCAAATGTTGACCTCGGAATTTTGGCCCAAATTTCCCCTAGCTCCTCTAGTTGCCAGCTGAATTGGGACCCCTGTCTGACCCCGCAAATCTGCCGAAAAAATTCTGCCAAATTATTTAAGAGGTCCTTGTCAAAAACCCAAAAAATCCCAGAAAGGGTTTGTCCTAGTTTTGAGGCTCCAAAATTGACCGCAAATGATTGGCCCTCCTCCACAAGCAGAAGATGTAACTTGTAGCAAATGTTGTGTTTGTTGCTCTGCCAAAATGCTGGAAAAGGCCCCAGAACACTTCCCAAGACTCCATCTCAGGCTTTAGGCCCAAACTCCCTTCACTCCTCAACTCCCAAGTGTGTCTCCTCCAAGCACTGCATAGTCCCTGCGTTGTTGCTAGTGTCTCCTCCACACAAACTCGCACTCCCACTATTGGAACAACCGAAAAAGGATGGAACTCCCTCCTTGGGCTGGCACCCGAAGTCCACTGAAGCAAGGGTTGAGATCTCCGCTTAGAGACACTCGTGTGCTAAACAGCACTTGCAGACTTAGCTTCTGCTCAAGCATGCTATGTCAAAGACAAGTTTCTGAAGATATGAATGAATGACCAAAATGATTGCCTCTTGCTCTATTTATAATTCGTGGCTCCTTCTTTCCTTGTGGTCCCCACTCTCTCTCTCTCCCCTAATTCACATTCCCTTCTCTTTCCTCTCTCTTCCAAGAGTGTGAGTTCCCACCCTGGGTCGAATTTCTCTTTCTTGCGGTCCCCACTTTCCACTAGAACCGCAATATTCTCTTTTCCTCCTAAGTCTCGGTGCCAGAATTGCGTCCTCTTCCCAAACTCATCTCTAATGCTGAAAATCAAAATTAGGGATATTACATGGCAAGGGATGAATGATGATTAAAAGCAAAGTTAACTTGAGCTCTACCCCTTCATGTGAGGCCATCACCCTAGTCCCATGCATATCATGCCTATCAAAGTAAAAGGGACTTGAAGAAAACATCCCAACCCCTATGAGCAATGAATTGCCCATCTTTAAAGGGGATCTAAATGAAATCAATAAAAGCTTGCACAACAAATCAATCAAAGCAAAGAAAAAGGCTAAGTAAACAACGAAAATAGTAGTGTCGAGGAAAGGGTAACTCAAGCAATGCAAGCACTCCCTCTACGAAGGCACCCATGGATGATGGTCTTGCATAACCCAAGTATAAGACTATGACACCTCACATGAACTACACCCTCGACCATATCATTATCACTCACACCTATTAATTTAAGGGTCATCCTAAGAATTGTTCCTCCCACCAGGTTTGGGAGCACCTAATAGGGGCATTTGATGATCCTCCCATACCTAAATCTAGAAACTTGTATGAGATCTTAAGCTAGTGTGAAGTTTGACGAAGATGATTTGTGCAATATACTTAGAAGAATTTAACATTGAATATGGTTTACTTTTTATGTTTCAGTGGGCTCTTGTATTCATACTAGTTGATCGTACTCTATTCCTTGAGCTTGTACTTGATGATGATGTGAACATGGTCATGGCCCATTGGAGGACATTGATGATGCTTCTCCTAAACTTCATGAATGATGATTATACACCCTTTGGAGGTCCTTCTACTTCATGATGGGCATTGCACATTTGATGATGAGTTGAGCTTGATGATGACTTGGTATGCATCTATAAACACTCCACCCCCAACATCTTGGACATTGCCCATTGGAGCTAGGACGTTGATCCTACATGATGACATGGTACCCTATTACATGAGATGGGACTTGAAGAGGATGATGTTGTGCTTGAGAGGGCACCTTTTGATGATTAGACATGACCTTTGACAAGGGAGATGCCCATTGGGCTATTCATTGCATCTTTTGCTGGAGAGACATGTCTTTTGAGGATGGTGCCACACTTTTGAGGACTCTACACTCACTTGTGGCCTTTTGGAGGGCATTTTTCATATTTTATCATTGTATCTTTATTATTTGAGGCTATTTTGTGTTGAGAAAACAATGCATGTATGTTAAATTTGGACAACTAGGTCCAAACTCCATGTTCTGATGCTCAGATTAAGAGGCTAATATTTTTGTTGGATTCCTCTTTCTGAGAGGTGTAAAATCCATATAAAAATAGTCTTAATCCAATGAGCAGAACTTATATTTTGAATTTATTATTCTTAATAAATTATATGTGCAAAGGTCAGCCAGTTTTGTAATGTAGGCTCACATGCCCAACAGATGTGTCACACACCCTCATTGATGGATATATATATACAGGAAAAGTTGGAGAGAATTTGATCACAAAAACAACTCACATCTTCCTCTCTCATCCTAAAAACTACGAGCTACCTGGAGGACGAATTTCAGCCACACGTGGGAAGGACGAAGAGGATTTTTCTGCTGCTAGGGTTTCGCAGAAGTTTGACCAGCGTTGACTTTGGTCAACGCTTGGTCCAAACAAGCTGAAAACTTGTGGGAGGTTCGATTTTTGAAGGCCATACTACCTGGCACAAAAATCGAGGTCAAAGGGTTGACCGTTTTGCTGCTGCGTTGACTTTTAGCTTGCTGCCCCTGCGTTGACTTTTCAGGACAGCGTTGACTTTTGTAGAACTGACTTGGGTTGACTCATCTACTGGTTGGAGGGTACTGGTTGGAGGGTTGTTGTGACACATGCTGGGCTGGCTGACCAAAGGAGACTTTGCTGGTTGAAGCATCCTGTTGACCGCCGAAACAATCACATACATTTTTCTTGTTTCTGATTTGTCTTCTGTAAGATCTGCTTATATGTTCTATCTGCATTTTGCTTATCTACTTGTATGATTGCTGTGAGAAAAGTGAAATTGCTCTTAGCATAGAACATCTACAAAACTTTACATGGTATCAGAGCTGAGGTGAAGACAAACTCTATCTATAGCAATCATCATCGAAGGAAATGGATTCCTCTAAGCTTGAATTCAGGGAGAATGACAAGCTGACTGGAAGTGATGACTTCCATGCCTGGAAGATGTTATTAGATCTCAAATTAGAAGATCATGATCTCCTAGATCATGTGACAGGGAAGATTCAAGAACCTCCATCAAATGCCTCTGCTGCTGTTAAACACAAATATAAGAAGGGAGAAATCAGAGCAAAACTGCTGATCAGGGAATCCATAAATAAGAGTCTGGTTGCCTACATAGCTGAACTAGGCACATCCAAGGAGATGTATGACAAGCTGATACTTATGTTCCGAGTAAACAATGTGAACCAAGTGTTATTCCTCAAGAACAAGTTGAAGAATATGAAGAAGGGCCGAGACGAGTCTATTCAAACTTTCTTTATGAAGTTGACCGAAACCAGGAACAATCTGCTAGCTATTGGGGAGACAATAGCTGATCGTGAGATGGTTCTCACCGCACTTGGAGGACTTCCATATGAATGGCAAGTATTCACAACTACCATTCTCAACAATAATACCATCCCTAACTTTGATGAGCTTCTGTCTAGATGTATGCAAGAAGAAACAAGGATGAAGGAATTTGATAATGAAAGAAATGCTGCCTATGTTGCTCATTCCCGAAAGAAGAACTCTGGTGGTTCCAAGGACAAAGGAAGGACTAAGACTCAAAAGAAGAAGGGTAAATGTTTCACCTGCCATAGGACTGGACACTATGCTAGAGAATGCCCCTTCCAGAAGAATTCTCCCGATAGTGACGACAACAACAACAACTGAAGGAATGGGAATCAAAGAAATGACAAATCCAAAGGAAAGAGGAAGGCTCACTTTGAAGGAAACCATCCACCTTCTAAAAGAACCAGAAATACCAGGTATGAGGAGTCTAATGTTGTTGATAAAAGAAATGAGTATATTCTAATATCTGCTCTCTCAGCTGCATCTCCGCCCGACACTATGGATGTCTGGCTAATCGATAGTGGTGCCTCAAGACACATCACCGGATTCAAGGAAGCACTTTCTGACATGGTTGAAAGGGATACTAATCTAGAAATTACCCTTGGGGATAATGCCACTTATCCTGTGAAAGGGACCGGGACTGTGACCCTCCACTTGTCTCAAGGACAAGTCCTCCATCTACAAGATGTACTCTATGTACCCAAATTGAAGAAGAACCTTGTGTCTGTATCTGCCATGGAAGACAAAGGATTCAATGTAACTTTCTCTGATGGAAAGGTACTCATGTGGAAGAAGAGCTTCAAGGAAGCTATCTCAATTGGTTTTAGAGTTGGTACACTCTACCAGGTTGGAGGGAGTCCGTTGGGAGCTATGACTTGTGATACTATCCGTCAAACCGAACTATGGCACCGAAGATTTGGACACCTTCATTACAAGGCTCTTCCCGAAGCAAGGAAGGTGGTGACAGGGATGCCTGATTTTGGAAATAATCATAAAGGTGTATGTAAGGGCTGTGCTGAAGGAAAACATACAAGGGGACCTTTCCCCTCAAGTGTCACAAAGACATCTGAGATATTGCAACTGGTCCATTCTGATCTTTCCGGTATGTTGCCTGTAACATCCCTGGGGGGATGTTCTTACTATATGACATTTACTGATGACTTCTCTCGTAAAACCTGGATATACTTCTTGAAGAAGAAGGATGAGGCTTTCATGTGGTTCCGTACCTTCAAAGCCTTGGTGGAAAATATGACCGGAAAGAAGATCAAGATTTTGAGGACTGACAATGGCACTGAATATGAGTCAAATGAGTTCAAAGACTCTTGCAGAGAAGCTGGCATTAAGAGGGAGACTACCACTGCATATACTCCTGAGCAGAATGGTGTTGCTGAACGCAAGAATAGGACTATTGTGGAAGCTGCCCGTGCCATGCTATGTGACCAGGGTCTTCCAAAGTTTCTGTGGGGAGAAGCTGCAAATACTGCTGTGTACATTCAAAACCGATGCCCTCATTCCGCTTTGGACTCCAAAACTCCCGAAGAGGTTTTCTCTGGTAAGAAACCTGATGTCTCACATTTTAGAATTTTTGGATGTCCTGTCTATTTTCATGTGCCGAAAGAAAAGAGAAGTAAGATGGACGCTACTAGGAAGAAATGAATGTTTGTGGGCTACAGTGAGACTTCTAAGGCATATAGAGTCTATGTACCTGGTCAAAGGGAAGTAGAGATAAGCCATGATGTCACTTTTGACGAAGATGCTTCCCTGAAGAAAGTAGTAGATCTTCCTAGATCTGAAGAAAACCATGAAGAAAGACCTAGAAATCTGGAAGAACCCCAGGATGAGACTATGCCTGATGTTGAAGAGCCAATGGACCCTATTGATCCTTCCCCTTCTCTAGGAAAGAGGCCATCATGGCTCAGGGACACCCTCGAAGATGCTGAGGGTCATGCTGCCCCAAGGGGAACATTCCGAGAAAGCAAGAAGCCGTGTAGATACCAAGGGTATCTAGCTGCCATGAGTACTATTATACAATCTGAACCTGGATCTTTTGAAGAAGCCATCAAGCATCAAGTCTGGAAGGATGCTATGCATGAAGAATATGAGGCTATTATGAAGAATGATGTCTGGGATGTGGTCCCGAGACCGAAGGACAAATCTGTTGTCACCGCTAAATGGCTCTACAAGATTAAACATGGATCTGATGGGAGTGCTGAAAAGTTTAAGGCAAGATTTGTTGCCCGTGGCTTCTCTCAAAAGGAAGGAATTGACTATGACGATATATTTGCACCTGTGGCTCGATATACCACCATCCGATCCATCATAGCCCTTGCTGCTACGCAAGGATGGAGTCTTCATCAGATGGATGTCAAGACTGCTTTTCTGCATGGTGCAATAAAGGAAGAGGTGTATGTAGAACAACCTCTGGGATTTGAAGTTCAAGATCGAGACACTTATGTCTGCAGGTTGAAGAAAGCCCTCTATGGGTTAAAGCAAGCACCCAGAGCTTGGTATGAGAGGATGGATAGTTACTTGATGAAGCTGGGCTTCACTCGAAGCAATGCTGATCCAAACCTTTACTTTAAGGTTGAGGAAGGAAAGCCTCTCATTCTAGTGCTGTATGTGGACGACCTCTTCCTGACAGGTGATGACCCTCTAATTCATCAATGTAAGAGGGAGCTTGCTGCTGAGTTCGAGATGAAAGACCTAGGACTGATGCACTATTTCCTAGGCCTGGAGGTCTGGCAGAGACCTGGAGAGATTTTCCTTTCTCAAGGAAAGTATATTGTGAAGCTTTTGGAAAGATTTGGGATGGTGGACTGTAAGTCCGTGTCGACACCAATGGAACTCAACTTTAAGAAGTTGAGTGGCAGCACTGCAGGGCCTATCTTGGCCAATCCTACTGAGTATCGTCAACTCATAGGAGCTTTGATGTTCTTAGTGAACACCCGTCTGGACATATGTTTTGCAGTGAATACTTTGAGTCAACAGATGGTTGAGCCTCATCATTTTCACTGGGTTGGTGCCAAGAATCTTTTGAGATATCTTCGGGGCACGATAAACCATGGGCTGAGATACACTGCCGGGAGTGTGATACTCCGGGGATATACTGATGCCGATTGGGCTGGCAGTGTGGTGGATCGTAAGAGCACATCTGGATGCTGTTTCAATCTTGGTTCTGCTTCGATCTCATGGATGAGCAGGAAGCAGAAGTCGGTGGCTTTGAGCACCGCGGAGGCCGAATACATTGCTGCTAGTATGGCCTGTTGTGAAGCAGTTTGGTTGAGGAAGCTCTTTAGTGAGCTGTTCCAACATGTGCTAGATACCACTGTAATACTCTGTGATAATCAGAGTGGGATTCGTATGACTGAGAATCCTGTGTTCCACGACCGATCCAAGCATATTGATATCAGGTACCACTTTATCCGGGATATGGTACAGCGAGGCGCCGTAAGGCTCGATCATATAGGAACTGATGAGCAGGTCGCGGATATTCTCACTAAGCCCCTGGGGAAGGTCAAGTTCCTAACCTTCCGTGAGAGTCTTGGTGTCGTGGAAAGACCCTATGATGTGGGTCTTGTTGGACAATGAGCTCTGGGAGCTCTGGGGGGCTTTGGGGATAGCTTCTCGGAGCTATAAGCACTCATAATGCTTCTGCCCCACCCTTGTGATTATTGAGCTGGTTCGCCACTCATTTAATCTGTGCCCCGTATGCATCCTACCCATTGAGTTCAGGGCTCATGGGAAGTACCTCTCATTTGGCCAATGAGGTGTGGAAAAGCTAGAGACTATTAGCAAAGACTGATGGACGCATCAGAGATTGCCGTACTCTCTATCTAGGATGGCATGGTCCAACCACTTGATCTGGGATCAAGATTTGTGAGGTCTGGGACCTCTGGACAGATTATGTCAGTCGGGGAATGATGTCTTTGTGACTGACCCACTTCTGTTCTGAAATAAAGAAGCCAGCAAAGCAAGTTTCGGCGGGATGACTCACGATGTTAATTGCACTAATAGATGGAGTTCTCCCTAGTTGAGAGGGAGTGTTAAATTTGGACAACTAGGTCCAAACTCCATGTTCTGATGCTCAGATTAAGAGGCTAATATTTTTGTTGGATTCCTCTTTCTGAGAGGTGTAAAATCCATATAAAAATAGTCTTAATCCAATGAGCAGAACTTATATTTTGAATTTATTATTCTTAATAAATTATATGTGCAAAGGTCAGCCAGTTTTGTAATGTAGGCTCACATGCCCAACAGATGTGTCACACACCCTCATTGATGGATATATATATACAGGAAAAGTTGGAGAGAATTTGATCACAAAAACAACTCACATCTTCCTCTCTCATCCTAAAAAGTACGAGCTACCTGAAGGACGAATTTCAGCCACACGTGGGAAGGACGAAGAGGATTTTTCTGCTGCTAGGGTTTCGCAGAAGTTTGACCAGCGTTGACTTTGGTCAACACTTGGTCCAAACAAGCTGAAAACTTGTGGGAGGTTCGATTTTTGAAGGCCATACTACCTGGCACAAAAATCGAGGTCAAAGGGTTGACCGTTTTGCTGTTGCGTTGACTTTTAGCTTGCTGCCCCTGCGTTGACTTTTCAGGACAGCGTTGACTTTTGTAGAACTGACTTGGGTTGACTCATCTACTAGTTGGAGGGTTGTTGTGACACATGCTGGGCTAGCTGACCAAAGGAGACTTCGCTGGTTGAAGCATCCTGTTGACCGCCGAAACAATCACATACATTTTTCTTGTTTCTGATTTGTCTTCTGTAAGATCTGCTTATAAGTTCTATCTGCATTTTGCTTGTCTACTTGTATGATTGCTGTGAGAAAAGTGAAATTGCTCTTAGCATAGAACATCTACAAAACTTTACAATGTAGGAATTAGGGTTTGATTTTTCTTTTCTTGATAATTATTTGTGACTTATGTTGGCCTCTTTTACTTCTTTATTATGTTATCTTTCATCAAGCAATTACCAAATAAAATGTATGAAGATCACAAGAACAAGGAACACAGTATATAGGCACTTAGCGAGGGAAAAACCCCTATCCAAGGGAAAACCTAGTCAAACTCTTCCATTAGTAGATTCAAATCAAGATGAGACAATCCAAGACCCATTTGACCTAGATAAAGACCTCCTCCAATCACCAAGTCAACCCTTCCTTCAATTTGATGTATTCTGCTAAAGTCTCCAAGTGTCAGCTTCCCAGATGCAGTTTCAATCCAAAATTTTGGCCCCCCAACTACAGAATTTCGGACCTGCAACTACTTCATAAATTTTGGCCCCCAGCTCCTCTTCCAAAAACCCTAAAATCTTTGCATGTGTGAGAGAGATGCCCAAAAGCTTCGATTTTCCTTCTTCCTTGAATTAGGTCTTCTTCTCCTGCGCTTTCCTCTCTTTTTCGTCCTCTTTCTTTTGAAGATCGAACTTGTGTGTGTCTGCTTCCAAATGAGTCAAGTTACCTCTATTTATACTGATTTTGTTGGGTCGAATAGCCCTAACCCAGCCTGACTTCATTAGGACAAGGCCGACTTGGTGATGAGGTGACAAATGACACTTTTGACTCAAAAATTAATTTCTTTACATGATACAAACGCCCAAGAAGGGTTTAATAAATGTTACAAAGACTCTTTTGACTCATGACAAAACCTAGAAGCCTTCAATGGAAGCTATGACCTAGAAAATGAATAAAAGAGCATGAAACCCATGCTTCAAAACTATTTTTCTTTTACAATAAATTTTTCTTTTGGCATGATATAAATGCCCAAGAAGGGTTTAACAAATGTGACAAAAACTCTTTTGACTCATGACAAAACCTAGAAGCCTTCAATGGAGGCTATGACCTAGAAAATGAATAAAAGAGCATGAAACCCATGCTTCAAAAATGTTTTCTTTTAAAATAAATTTTTCTTTTGGCAAATACAATTATGAAGACCAACACTAGTTACATTCTTCAGCACTCCCTCTTAACTAGGGAGGTATTCATAATTACATATATACAAGGTACATGGAATATCTCAAAATGATATGCTCTATGAAGAGTCACAGCACACGCAATGCTATAGATTAGATACCTAACCAGGGTATCTAATCGGGTGGGACTAAGGTGTGTTCCAAGCTTTAGCCACTCTAGGTACCATCAGGCTTTAGCTCTAACACCAACCCAGGGATCTAGGTGTGTATCCAAGGTCAGAGCTCCAAGACCAATGCCACCCTCCCTACTTTGGGATCTAGACATCATCATAGGCCGGCCAGATGTCCTCCCAAACGCCTTTTCGCCCGAAGAAACTTCATCTCTCCCTACCTACTAAATCTGTAATATCAACCAATCGAATAACGCTTCTGAAATATTCGAACTTCTTATTGGGAAGAGAATTTGTCAACACATCAGCTACTTGTTCATCTGTCAAAATATATATTGTAGCTTCACGACCCCATCTTGCACCAAACTTCTAATGTAGTGGTACTTGTTATTGATATGCTTCATCCTAGCATGAAACACGGGGTCTTCAAACATCTTGATGCTACTTTGATTATCACAATTTATCACGATAGGATCTAGTGCCCTTCCAAACAAATCTAACAATAGTCTTCTTAACCAAACTGCTTCTTTTCCTACTTCACATGCAGCAACATATTCAGCTTCAACACCACTTAAAGCAACATGATCTTGTTTTCTACTCATCCATGAAATCATTACAGATCCCAATCTAAAACAGCCACCAATAGTGCTTCTTCCATCTATCCCACTGCCACCCCAATCGGAATCAATAAAACTTGTTAGTTTAACTTCCTTTCCATCATACCTCAGGCAGTGATGAATTGTTCCACATAGGAATCTCAAAATATGTTTGGTAGTTATCCAATGGTCATGACGAGGCTCCAACTAAAATTGACTAAGAATGTTTACAGCAAAGCATATGTCAGGTTTGGTATTCACCAAGTACATCAAAGAGCCCACCAACTTACGATAGCTTGTAGGATCAATGGGACTAGAGTCGGAGCTTCTCAACTTCTTTAAATTTGTGATCATGGGAGTAGTCATAGGCTTGGAATCCATCATACCAAACTTTTGTAACATCTTGATTATATACTTTCCTTGACCAAGATATATCTCACCAGGTTTCTGCCAAACTTCCAAGCCCAAATAGTAGTGCATGAGTCCCAGATCTTTCATTTCAAATTCAGCTGCCAACAACTTCTTACATTCTAGAATTCTGCGCTCCACACCTGTAATAAATAAATCATCCACATATAGAAGTATAATGACTAGTTCATTCTTCACTATCTTGATGTAGAGGTTTGCATCAGCAAAACTTTTGACAAAGCCAATCCTTAAAAGATAGGCATCCATTCTTGCGTACCAAGCCTTATAGAGCTTTCTTTAGTCTGCAAACATGAGTTTCCCTGCTATTTATCTCAAAGCCTTCTGGTTGTTCAATATATACTTCCTCATCAATGGTTCCATTTAGAAAGGTTGTTTTAACATCCATTTGATGGATATTCCATCCCATAGTTGCAGCGAGCGAAACCAAAGATATAATAGTAGTGTACCTAGCAATGGGAGCAAAGGTTTCTTCATAATTATTCCTTCCTTTTGAGAGAAACCTCTTGCAACAAATCTTACTTTGTATTTCTCTATGCTTCCATCAACAACATGTTTGATTTTGTAAATCCATTTGGAAGTAACAACAGATTTGTCACTAGGTCTAGAAACAATTTCCCAAAACCCATTCTTCATGATAGATTAGACCTTGGTATTCTTCTTGCATTTCTTTCTTCCATTCTTCTTAATGAGCAGCTTCTTCAAAGGTAGTTGGTTCTGCTTCGATTAAATTTGTCATGTATTTTGTATACCCTGAGTATCTTTTTGGTCTTTTGCTTTCTCTAAGGTTCCTTTTTCTGCTCCATGTCCTTCGACATCTTCAAGTGTAGCTTTTAACCAATTTGGCCTCTTCTTCGTTTCGGGAATAAAAGTAGGTTTAATGGGTTCACTTGGTCCTTCTTCCTCTAGATTTGCAGGTGACTTGTCATGTTGCTCTTCTTCTTCAAATACTGGTACATCTTCATCAGACTAGATTGGTATATCCTTGGATCTCTTCTAGGCATGATTTTCATCAAATATAACATCTCTGCTAACTTCAATTCGTTTATCTTCCTTGATGTAGATTTTATAAGCCTTTGATGAAAGGTTATAACCAACGAAGATACCTTTTATTCTTATAGAGTTCAACTTCTTTCAATTGTCTTTTGGAACATGAATGTATGCAGGACATCCAAAGACTTGGAGATGGTCTACACATATCCAAGGCCCTTGACTGAATATCTGTTGTTCTCTCCAAGCTCCACTGCATGTGATGATGATCCTTTTGATAGAGTATGAAGTTGTCCACTGCCTCCTGTCATATGTCTTGAGGCTCCACTATCAATAATCCATGCATTCTCATCATCAAATGTACCTGTAAGTGCAGCCAAGAATCCTCCACTCTTGACTCTTCTAGATAAATTGTAGATAATCCTTCCAACCACGCTTCCTGCAATTTTCATGAGATTGAGTCCCATCTTCAAATAGCTTGCCATTGAGAGAGTGATCTTTTCTTCCAAGATTGTTTTTCCTTCCTTCAAATGATAGCCAACAAAGTGATCTTCAAATAGTCCTTCTTTCACCTTAGCTCTGATACCATGTTGAGAAATCAATGCATGTAGGAATTAGGGTTTGCTTCCTCTTTTCTTGATAATTATTTGTTATTTTTGTTGGCCTCTTTTACTTCTTTATTATGTTATATTTCACCAAACAATTACCAAATAAAATGTATGAAGATCACAAGAACAAGGAACACAAGATATAGGCACTCAGCCAAGGCAAAACCCTTATCCAAGGGAAAACCCAGTCAAACTCTTCCACTAGTAGATTCAAATCAAGATAAGACAATCCAAGACCTTTTTGACTTAGACAAAGACCTCCTCCAATCACCAAGTCAACCCTTCAATTTGATGTGTTCTGCCAAAGTCTCCAAGTGTCAACTTCTCAGATGCAACTTCAATCCAGAATTTCAGCCCCCCAGCTACAGAATTTTGGACCTGCAACTACTTCTGAAATTTCGGCCCCCATCTCCTCTTCCAAAAACCCTAAAATCTTTGCACGTGTGAGAGAGATTCCCAGAAACTTCGATTTTTCTTCTTCCTTGAATTAGGTCTTCTCATGCATTTTGCTCTCTTTTTCATCCTCTTCCTTTTGTAGATTGAACTTGTGTATCACTACTTCCAAATGAATCGAGCTACCTCTATTTCTATTGTTTTGTTGGGTCGAATAGCCCTAATCCAGGCCGACTTCATCAGGACAAGGCCGACTTGGTGAGGAGGTGACAAATGATACTTTTGACTCAAAAATAAATTTCTTTACATGATACAAATGCCCAAGAAGGGTCTAATAAATGTGACAAAGACTCTTTTGACTCATGACAAAACCTAGAAGCCTTCAATGAAGGCTATGACCTAGAAAATAAATAAAAAAGCATGAAACCCATGCTTCAAAAATATTTTTCTTTTACAATAAAATTTTCTTTTAACAAATACAATTATGAAGACCAACACTTGTTACATTCTTCAACATTTTGGGGGTCAGCTTGATGACCTATTCACCTTGTATCATGGATTTGTATGTTTTAGGGGCTTTTAGCCTAATTTGAACTAACATGCCTGGTTTCCCTAGTGTATAAAGGAAAGCATTTGGTTCATTTGATCCATTGCACAGCTTGAGAGACATTCATTTGATTACTACTCTTATGGAGCACTAGTTGACCAACTTTCTTGGGAACTTCATTAATGTGGGTTTGATCCCTTTTCATGGATAGTTATGGTAAAGCTTGGATGAATGCATGATAAACCTAGTAAGTTTACTTCTTTTAACTTGGTTATTGTTTTATTGGATCAATGTAACCAAGTATCAAGCATGTTAGCATAGTATTTGTTTCATTATCCTTCTTAAACAAACCCTTCTTCCAAGTCTTTGAGGAAATAGTGCATGTTAGCTCCTTTCCTTAATTCATCTTTGAATATTGAGAGCCTTGATTCAAAACCTAGGATAAGTAGGAGCCTTGATTCAAAACATATGATAAGGAAAATAACCTACACTGGTCCTTTTGAGCGTTGTATCTACTCCATAATTTTCCAGAGTTTGTTTGTCCCTAGACTTCATTAACCCTAGATTGAGAAGGCACTAGTCCTCTTTCTCTTGTAACAATCAATTATGCTCTTAAGATCATTTTTTATTGTCTTAGGGTAAATTTGTGTTTTATTACAGGCAAAATCATATATTTTAGCATGCATTGACTTGGATGTTAATATTTTGGTGTTAGGAATTGTTTGGAATGCATTGGATAAGCAAAAATTGTATTTTATGTGCATTTTTCCAGCCATTAATTAGGGTTGACGCCCAAGCTTTATTTGCAATTATATGCCTCTTTAACCACTGAAATTTGTTGTAATTTACTCTCTTATTTACTCTTTATCTTTGTTGAATGGTGCTGTCATTGATGCCAATGTCGATCCTTGAATGCTCTTAATATTCTTCTAGATTGCTTGAAGCTCCAATGGTCAAGATGTCTTGGAAACCCACATGCCCAATCATATTGCCCTGCAGTTGATGAGAATTTTGGATGGCAAGGTCATTGTGTTTGGACTTAGGGTTGTCGTCATCCGATTCTCCTCATCATGCCGATTCCGATGGTGTGTGGTACATCTCCTAATTCCTCGCGGTTGAGGAGATATGCTTGATTAAATGTTGGAACCCCATTTGATGGTCAAGAAGCCGTAAAGGAGATGTTACAAGCAAATTTTATCTATTCAAGAAAATTAGATTAGAAAGGGCTTATCCTTTACTAGTCAAAGTCAAAATGGAAATTTCATCAAGATGAATTATCTAAATTTAAATTAATATTGATCCTAAAGTCGTTTGGGGTCTTTTTGGATCCAAATTAAAATTTGGAATTCAAAATTAAATTGCTTTCCCTCCAAGTCGACTTCCCTCCTTTCTTTCAAGTCGGCTCCTAGAATCCTCTTTCACCATTATAAAAAGGGCTCAAACTCTCCTCAAATGCGTGCGTCAACTTGTGTTCATTCTCTGAGATCTTCGACCTGGAATTGTCACAAAATCTTCAAGAGGAAGTCAAAATTTTGAAGTCTGATTGGGTTATTTATCTTTGTTTGGGTTATGGTTTTTGGTGAGGATTTATGTGATTTCCTGAGGCATTTCAACCTCTCTTGAAGGGTAAATCTGAGGACTTTTGAATGTTATTGAGCTGCATCTGTTTGTCTTTGCATTCGGCCTCCTTTACAGACTAATCTGAGTTCAATCTGAAGCTCGGTTTTGTGCCTTCTACAAGGATTTGACAAAGCCCTAACCAGAGACTGTATGCACTCATCCGAAAGCAATTCTTGTGGAGTTTCAAGCACTACAGGCCGAATCTTGAAGGATTTTGTTTGGGGGTTTAATGTTTAATTTGTTCTGGTGATTCGTTGGGATTTCAAAGGCCATTTGTCCCTCTTTCAATGACAGATCTGTGCACATACATTCAGCCCTCCTTGATCAGAATTGTAGCATGCATGTTCGGTCCTCTTTGAATTCACATTTTGGCCCTCTTAGGGCAGAACTTGGAGGCAGATCTTGGCATCTTTCTAAAGCAAAACATCTTCTCTCTGAGGCCTATCAATGACAGTGATACTTTGTGGATTGCTGAAGGGATTTTGTGGTTGATTCAAGGCTATATTGCTGCAAATCTCAAATCCCTAATCGAGCAGATCTGTGCATCTCTGTGGTGACTTTTTAAGGCCTCTTTGTTGCTCAACACCTGGGTTATTTCAGCCCTTCTTGAAGGCAGATATGAGGTTCATCTAAGGGTTTCTTCAGCAAACTTACTGGTACCAAACTTCAGTAGTATTTCAGCATTCCTGCGTGTTTGTCTGAGGTTTGTTGCGGACTGTACCAAGGACTAATATTAGTCTCTGAGGCATCTTCCCACTGAGCTGCAGTTCCAGAATTTTTTCATCCCTTTAGAGTTTCATGTCAAGCAACCCAGTGCAACATGTTTCTTCGGCCTAACTTGTAGCAGATCTGAGGGATTATCCAATCAGTAAGGTTTTGTTGTGACTTGGAACCTGAGGTAAGTGTTACTTGAAACATTTTGTAGCAAATCTGAAATATGGTATGGACAGTAACAAAGGCATTCACCAGATATATCTCTGTGACATATTCTACCTTTTAAAGTCCTTCTCTGTGGCATAAACGTGTGGTATACTGAAGCTTATTTGAAACCCTTTCTCTGTGATCTAGTGCCGTGACTTGTTGTGACTGAATCTTGAAGTTGGCTCTCATATTCTAAGGTAACCTTTGCAAAGTACTTTGATATCATTCACTGTGATCTCAGAGCAACATTGTTTAGTCCATGGAAATCAAGGAGACCTCATTGATCTAGTTCAGAGGCCTGATCTAAACCACCTAAGGTATTTGGAACATACTTCAACCCTCCTTGACAAAGCATCACTGACAAACCACCTAAGGTATTTGGAACATACTTCAACCCTCCTAAGAAGCTTTTCAAGGCATATCTCACAGTAGCACATTTGCATCAGCCGACATCTCAAATTCATTAGTTAGAAGATCATCCTATGAACTGAAGAAGTTAGTGGCACATTCTTCCTGAGGTATGCTAGCAAATTCCTCATTTGTTGAATTGAACAGTAGATTCCGAGACATTTTTCAAGGAAATATCTGAAGCAGAGGTAAAAGTTGTTGACATCATCAGACAGAGGTACATCTATACTATGTTTTGGTATGAAAGCTATCAGCTACGTTATGAAGTTTTAAAAGGTTGGCTATTCATATATATCAAAAGTATTAGTCTACAGTGACAAGCTTTGCGTTGAAGATTGATAGTTGAAGTAGAGGATATCACTGTTACATCATCCATAGTTTTGGGATCTAATTATAATTATCTTAAGCACACGCTAGCATAAAGGCTTTTGAGTCCACTGTAGTTGACATCATTAAAAGATATGCTTCAGGATTTGAGTTACAAGCTACCACAAATACTGAATGATGACCACAGTTGTTTGGAGTGGTGAACACTAATGTACAGGCTTAGAGCCTTAACTAAGTAAAGGGGGTTTGATATACATGATGAGCTGAGGTCATTTGAGCATAGCCATTGTGGCAAAGCACTTGACAGAGTTTATGCTACTGTTAGGATTTGACAGTTTAATCAGCAGAGAGCATTGTTGACAGCTCAATGTCATTGAAGAACAGAGAGAAGACAAAGTTGTTGAGTTCTACTGAGCAGAGAGCGTTGGGTGTTACTACGTTGTCCAGCTAGGGTTTGGTATTGATGTTAAGCAAAAGCAGATTTGATTGTGACAGTGGGCGTCACAGGTTTTATGTTACTATGGTTTGATCATTTGAGTAGAGAAGTTGTTATTGTTGTTGATGACTTTGTGCCAGCACTGCAGATTGACAAAGTCAGCAAATTGTTTTGATATCATTTATTTTGATTTGAGCATAGGTGGATCCAGTCTGAAAATTGTGAAACATGGTCCACCTACTGAATAGAGAGGCTAGGTGGTGCATGGCAGGAAATTAGAGTCTCCTTCAGGTTGGAGCCTAAGAACACTTCAAGGTGGCAAGGTGGTGCTAGGACAAGTTGGAGCCTATGCAGGGTGTTGAAGCGTCCTTTCAGTCAAAGCTAATAAAGCTAGGGCATTGGAGTGTCCTTCCAGTTGGTGTTAGTAAATCAAAGTGTTGGAGCGTCCTTCCAGTTGGAGCTAGTCAATCAGAGCATTGGAGCATCCTTCAAGTCGGAGCCTATAAACCAGGGGGTTGGAGCCTCCTTTAGTTAATGTTGTAAATCTTGGAAGTTGGAGCTTCCTAATTGATGTAAATTTTTAAAGACCTATATTAAGAAGTGTTCGGTGGTTTTTCTCCTGGAAGGGTTTGTTGAGAAATCAAAGGAGGTGGCATTGAATTGATTTCTCTGATTATGACATTATCTTGTGATGTTTTCATTATTATTATTTGTTCTTTAGAATTATCTTTTCTTATCATCAAGACTAATGCCATGCAACAAATAGAAAAGAACACAAGATGTAGGCGCACTACCAAGGCAAAACCCCACTCTAGGGGAAAACCCAGTCAAATTTCTTCCTTCAGTAAATTCCAAATGAGATGACCAAAACCCTTACAACATAGACTCAAGACTACCTCCATCAAGTCATCCTTCTTTCACTATGATTGCATTCATGTCATTGAATTCTTGTCACTAAGTTTGCATCAAATACTTGTCACTGAGTTCGCACCGAGACATCATCACTTCTTACTGTGAAGACACCAAATCCTTCTCACTACTGTGAACTCTCATCACTATAATTACATTGGGATAGAGATTGCACCAAGATATTTATTGTTATAACAAAGAGCCCTTGTAGTTATACCCTTAAACTCAAACCACACCTTTATCACTGTAGTTATACCCTTGTCGTTGACCCTTCCCACTGTTATGGTACCAAAACAGAGTTATTGTAGTCGCATAGAACTTGTGGTAATCCAAGCTTCCTTTTAGAGATATTCGCACTTCATTTTAGAGATAAACCGAGCTACATTTTAGAGATGTACGAACTTGTCCTTCTGTGATTTTATGCGAGCTTCTTGACTGAACTATGGAGCGAGGTATAGGCTAGTATAGATAGTAGTTTATCCATAATAAATGAGCCAACATGACTTTATGAACAACTGTGTTTACATTTATGTTGAGGCCGACTTGAGTTCAGTTAGATGTAGTCAAATTGATGATGATCATATTGAAGCCAATAGAAGGAGACTTGATAGAGGAGTCTTTGACCAATAAACAAATTGACTTTGACCCACATAAATAATCCTAAAGCCTATAATGGAGGCTTGACCTATAACAATTGACCCAAGCATGAAACCCATGCTTTAACAAGTCAATTAAATCAATAATAAAAAATCTTTCTTTTTTGCTTTCTTTTGACAAATATATTACATTTTGACTTCAAGTACAATTATAAAGACCGAACCTAGTTACATTCTCCAACAGGGTTTCCGCCTAAAATATCTCTTGTATATTGTCTTGGACGTTATGCATTGTTGAATGGTGTTGATTTATGTTTTGATTTAATGCAAATAATAATTAATGCTATGTGAAGTTAAAATTAACTAATTGAAGAGAAATATTGATTCAACCCCTCTCAGTGTTTCCAACAATCTTGGCCCTCATTTTACACTTTATTATCATAATTTTCATGGCTAAATTTGCTACTGCTATAAATTATTATATTGCTGCAATTTTTAACTTTTCAAGCTAGTTTATGATAGCCAAGTGTATTATCTTGATTGTGTGTGTTTGAAAACCTACCTTGAGCCTCTATAGGTTGACCTAAGCCTCTAGGAGATCCATAAGAACATTTGAGCTAAAATCTGGAGATTACTCTTAAATCCAACTTAAACCCTAAATTCCTATCTTCATCCATTGGTGGAAATCAATATAGAACCATTAGGGGGCACTTGGCTTAAGTCAATTCAGTGAATTGATCCCTAAGATCTACTCGGGAAGCCTCCCCTTCGTTGGATTGTGTCCTTCACTAAAATGAGGGGAGAAGTTACTAAGGTGACAATGGTGACTCTCCGATTGTTGCACTTTGTCTAAATCACCTAATGAGGCTTTGCATTAAGGTGCTAGATTATGTTGCAACAGGGAGAATGAAATGACTTCCCTCCTTTAGGTTTTCTCATATTTCTACTTGTCAATTGTTAAAATATTATTTTAATATTAAAGGAAGTCTGAGGGTTCTTAAAAGCGGTTAAACTTTGTCCTCATTTTTTCAAAAATTTCAGCTTAATGAATAACCACTATTACATGTTCCGCTTGGATTGTGATACTGCTATATCAATCAGTAAAATTAACACATTAAGGAATCATTTTATCTGTAAAGAGTGGGTTGGAGACTTTCTATTGTCATTATGATGAGCATGTCTTGCAGAAATATTTTATCGTGAAACTACTTGCAATGTTTTAGGCAGAAACCTGTTGGCAAATGTATAATGCAAGGTAAAGCAAATCCCAAAGCCCCATTGAAATGTACTGTCAGTCATTCACCTGACAGCAATGTTGACAATCTTTAGGCAAGTTATCAACTTTCAACCATAAAATCTTTTCTCCCAGTCTTTTCAAATGAATATAATAGAGTTGATAGAGATGTGTTAAATATCTATATTTTGAACTGAACAGTATATATATGGAAGAACAAATGACACTCTTTATAATCTAAATGAAATAATTTTATTAGCTATTGATAATCTCATCATATCCAGTTACTAATTGATGCTGTTCTTGATGCATTGTTGTAGTTTCCTTTTAAGGCAGAATCCATCAGTTTCTTTTTCAGCGCAGAATGCTGTGCATTATAATGTCACTGGATATAAAAGTAACCAAAGTGCCTAATACATTTTTAAAAGCTAGCTAGTAGTCTTTGCCTTATGCAATACGGAAAAGAACATAAAGTACTATTTCAGTTTTCAAAGGGCTAAATTCTCTAGAATGTTTGAGCCACAGACGATTATAAATTTGGATAACTAAAAGCTTTAATGTCAAGCTACAAAAGCTTTGACACACAAGAAAAACCCATTAACTTCTAAGCAATGTTCTGCATATTATTTAAAATCATAACATCATAATCACTCATACAGATAAGAAGGTGAAAGCCAACATACAGGCCAACCCATCCAACACTGTGAATGGAACTCCCATTCAGCAGGCATGTGGTATCCAAACTCACTTGGACTAGCATTATTGTCCATAATTTAGCTACGTTTGTGCAGCTCCAGTCCTGCAGCAACTCCTGTTTTCAAGTCATTGCTTTTAATCTGATTCAAGACAAGCATGAACTAAAAATCTCAAAATCTACATACATCCAATCGACAACATATTGAATGTCTAACATGCAATAGCCTCGGGAAAAAGATAAATAGCTTCCAGTACAAATTTAAAGAGATTCAACCTAGGTTGCATAAAAACATAACTCGGACAGAAAGAAAGAAAGAAAGAAAGCTTGGATTATGTACATTACAACTTGAGATTGTTGACACATTATTGTGAGTGGGCTCGATTTGATAGAGCATATATCACTTGGGACAACAACCCGGAGGAGGATAAATTGGAGGATGAAGACTTACATGTAGAAGAGTTGTAAGCAAATTTCTTTTCTTTTCTTCACAAAAAAAAAATTCCCTCTACTGTTCAATGTTATAAAATCAGAAAGGCAGAAATATTTTCTTCTGTTGATAATTACTTGTGGTGTTATTATGTTCTTATTAATTTCTTTATGTTCTTTCTTTTATCTTTTCTTCATCAAGCAATTATCAAAGAAAAAAACATGAAGATCAGGGACACCAGAAGTAGGCACTCAGCCAGGGCTAAAACCCCTATATAGGGGAAAATCCAGTGAAAAACTCTTCCTTCAGTAGATTCAAAATGAGATAGACCAAGACCTTAGACCAGCAGACCTTCCTCCTCCACCAAGTCAGCCTTCCAAGATGATTTAGTAGTCTCTTCTTATCCAGCAGCTTCAGCGCAGCAACAAGCCATAACAGCCATAGAATTTCGACCCAGGTTCAACTCTGCAGTTTTCGACCCCTCCAACAGCTTCACACCTGTGAAAGAGCGAGAGATAATTTCGACTTCTTATACTTGAGAGAGATCTTCTTCTTCGCTAACCCTTTCCTATTCTTTCCTTGAGATTCGCACTTTTTCTGGCCCCAGAAATTGCAGATCAAACTTGTGAGTGTGAGTGACAAATGAGGTCAAGTTGTTGTCTTTATATAGGAGTTTTCGCCCCTTTGTTTAGACCAACTTGTCCAGTTTGAGACCGACTTGGTGGAGGAGGCCTAGAAGACCTATTTTACAATAAAATAATTTTCTTTCCTGATAAATAAATCCCAAGAAGGTTTCTTTACATTATGACATGGACAAGGACACTTGACATAAACCTTAGAAGTCTGCAATGGAGACTTTGACCTATAAACAATTGACCCAAGTGTGACACCCATGCTTTAATAAGTAAATTTTTTTAATAATACAATTTATTTTTCTTTTCTCTTGACAAATACATTTCATAATGACTAAAATATAATTATGAAGACCGACGCTAGTTACATTCTTCAACACTCCCTCTTAACTAGGGAGGTATTCATAATTACAAATATATAGAGGTACATGGAAGATCTCCAAAATGAACTACGAAGAGTTCTAGCACACTCAGTGTTGCGGACTAGATACTTGACCAAGGTAATCTATCCAGGTGGGACTAAGATGGACTCAAGCTTTCAACCACTCTAGGTACCATCAGGCTTACTTGCTAACCATCAACCCAGGGATCTAGGTGTGTATCCAAGGTCAGAGCTCCATGACCAACGCCACCCTCCCTCTTCGGGATCTAGACATCAACACATAGGCCGACCAGATGTCCTCCCAAGCATCCGCCATTAGATGCTTCAACTCTCCCTATCAAACTAGATATATCCATTTGTCCAAGCATGCTTCCAGAGTGTTCAACCTTTTTATGGAGAGATTTACTTGTACAAACACAAACCTCAATCAATAATAATCTTTTAAATATACATACAAGTAAATACAAACCTTCGGGGTCCTCAATCGTTTTGATGCTAATTATATACAAATTGTCGGATGTTTTTCTTCTTCTTTTATTTCTTCAGCAGCACCAAATACAACCTCAGTACTTTGCATATCCATAGGTAGTATTTTCATTCAATCTTTGGTTTCCTTCTCTCTTGAAGGTATTTACTATGCCCTCCCTCTTAATTGGGGATATGTACCCTTTCTATCCAAGCTCCCTCTCAACTTGGGGAGATCAACAACCTCCTAACTTCAGAAAAACTTCACTCTTTCAATGCTTCATCTTGCATATGGCATTAAGGTCATCTTGATCATCATCATTCTTATAGCTTCCTTTCATCATGCTCATTATAAACATCTTCACTCACGAACGTCTTCAATATCTTGAAGATCATATGCCTGCACAACTTTAATAGCAAATACAACAAAGTACAAATACACATAAGCATGAAGTTAACTAAATCATATTACTATAATGGAAGCATTTAGACTTTAGACATCAAACACCTAAACCTAGTTAGGTTCATAATCAACAAGAGACACATCTTTTTACATACTAGACTTCAATTCCCTGCTTTTGTCATGAACCCTAGATTCCATTTTTGAGATACAAAATCTTAGACGTCAGTAATTCAATCAAATAATAAGTGTACTATGCATCTAAGGTTTCAACAATATATCCTTTAGAATTACATGTTAGACTCTACTAGGGTTTGCAAATCATATCAACAATTGAAAACAACATCATCATTTTCTAGAATTTCAATTTATACTAGGGTTTTATAGACCCTAGATTTTACAAACTAAAACATGAGTATCAACAATTAGGTTAGCATACTCGCATATACATATCTAGGATTTCATACACTAGCATTTCTCATCAATGTTAATACATCGAAGTTAGATACACAACAATTTTCTTCAGGATAAGGTTTTGATCGGATGATTATATACCTAGGGTTTCATTACTAGGATCTTACTATAGATATTTCAGCGGTTTTGCTCATAAACCCTAATTCATCAAACCCTAAAGATCTAGGGTTTCAATACATAACTTAGACATTAACAACAAACCCTAAAGGGCTAGGGTTTCTATCATAACAACACCAAAGCCTAAACATCAAAAGAATATGAATTCTAGATTTCATCAACAACTCTAAGTAGACTAAGGTTTCACAATCAATATTGACATACCCTTAACAACAAGAGACTAGGGTTTTATAGTGAACCTTAAAGGTTAGGGTTACACAAGAATAATCAAATAATATCATGAGGGTAGATTCAATCTAATGATTAATCACCCTAGCAAGAATCTTTGTTATTCAAAACCCTAGACATAACGATGTTAGTAATGTAGAGAAAATTTTAAAAGAAGAATGATCGTACCTTTTACATGAAGAGAACTTTATAACAAAGCTTATAGTTTAAGACATAACTCGAGTTGTTTTTTTTTTTCTTTTTGAATCTAGGATAACTGGTGAGAGTTATGTCGAGGTAAGACATACCTCGAGTTGTTACTTAACATAATAACAAACCTTGTAGGACATCAATTCTTGAAGGGCTTCCTTTGCAATAGAGCTTCTATCATGCTTTAAGTCTATCCTTTGAAGTCTCCTCCATAACCTTTGTGTATTCTGCAATCTTTTCCTACCAAGAAAAATACAAAGAAAAGGTTATTAGCATATAACACAAACAAATCTCAATATGAGATGGAAATCAAACATAAAAGAGGAAACAAGGAATAAGATACTTATCTTTTGGTAAAATGGTGAAGGCTCCTTCTTAATCCAATCTTTCTGAGGGATACCTACAACTTATCAAAATAATTCAAAAATCTGAATTCAGGCTTCTGTGATCCATAATGAACTAAAAAAAGTCTTTTGGTAGAAATCACATAAGAGAAATTTTTGGCCGAGGTGTTTCAAACCAACAATTGTGGTTCATCTTTCATGGAATTTTTGAATTTATTCTCTTTCATGCACAAATTGTCAAGGTCGGCCTCAGTCAAATGTAGGCTCATAAGCCCAATAGATGTGTCTCCTCACCCTCAACGAAGTGTATAAATAAGAGTGACCTCTCTTCATTTGGCATCACTCATCTCATCACATATCTCTCTCTCCCCTCTCTTGATTGGTTCGTATAACTTGAAGGCAACCTTCTCTACTTCACACGTGTGAAAGGAGGACGAATTTTTGGACTTGTTTGCTGGCCAAAATTTTCAAGAAAACAGAACAGCGTTGACCAAAGCAATTTTAACCAACGTTGACTTCATTTTTGTGGGCAAAAATCCGATTTTTGAAGGCCACATTTATTGCCATTGTTTTCGAGGAGTTTGGGATAGTTTGACCAGGGTTGACTTCAGATTTGACTGTAAAATTTACAATTGTGTTTTCTCTCTCCTTTAACTATGTTGACTGAACTGTTTTGGGCTAACTTTGACTCTCTTGTAAGGCCGAATTGATCTGATGTTGACCGAGCCGCTTGAAGGACATTTTGGATTTGCTTTGACCAGCGTTGACTTTCTGGTTAGCGCTGCAGTTCACTGTTGATTTTGACAGGACTATTTTGGGCAAGTGAATTTGATATTTGTACTCTCTCTCTCTCTCTGCTGAAATATTGAATAATAATAAGAAGATTTGATCAAAGGCTTTTCCCCACATTGGGGTTTTTCCCTGGCATCCACCAAATCTTGTGTCCTCTTGTCTTGTCTTGTCTTCTACAAATGTTTTTATGTTCTATCTGCATTTACTCTCAATGTGATTAAGTTAATGTAATTGCTACTAGAAATAATTGGAACTTGACATTGGGCTGATAAGGAACATTGAAGTAAATTGTGCTAAAACATAGAACATACCATTGTTATCTAAAATTTACATCTAACAAGACATGTTAGATCTACAAACTCAAAACATAAAGGAAAACATTGCAAAACTTAAAGTAGAAGGATATACAAGGGATAGTATCCCTAAGAGTCTCTAGCAAATAAGTCTTTGACTTTGAATCCTTCTCTCTTGTTCTTCTTTGGTGAAGCTTCATTAACGACATTTGCATGTTCTCTTTCTCTCTTCCTATTCCTTGGATCTTCAGGATGATGAATTTTGTAGTGATCCATCTTGTGACAATTGTAACATTCAATTTTGGATAGGTCAACTTTCTTCTTTGGTTCTTTGAACTTCTTAAAGGTTCCCTTCTTCTTGTGATGAGAAAAATAAGCATTAGAGGTGTTTCCTTCTGCATCCTCCTTGTTGTTTACTAACGATACTCAAACCTCTTCTTGACTACATGCATTCCACATTTGTTCAAATGTTGGAGTATCCTTCCAACTGTTAAGTACTGATGCAAAAACACTCCAAGATTTTGGTAGTCCTAGAAGCGCAGTAATTACGAGCTCCTTTTTTGGGACAACTTTATCTATTGCTTGGAGTTCATCTCTGATTCTAGATATCCTTATAAAGTAGGATGATACAGTATCGTCTTTCACCATCTTAATAGTCCTTAATTCATTCTTGAGGCTTGTTATTTGACCAATGTTCTTGATGGTGAATAATTTGGTGAGAGCCTCATACATTTCTTGAGCGTTATTTATGTTGGATATGTATGGAATTAGGTTGTCCTTAACTCCGTCCACTATTAGGTTCATAGCCAAGATTTCAGTTTTTTTGAACTTTGCTTACTCTGCTTCACTTGTTTCATATGTAGGCTTCTTGATTTTTCCTTTAACAAGATCCAAAACTTTGTTCTTTTCGAGGATGAGATCTATACTCCTTTTCCAGGCCTTGTAGTTGAAGGCTCCTTCTAGTTTGTTTTCTCCCTTCATTGAGTTTGACATAGTTCATGTAGATAGTAGGCTTATCTATTATATATGATCCTTTCTCCTTAATAACCTTCCTTTGATCTCCTTTTCCTTAATAGATCTTCAACCTACCTTTTTCTTCCTTCTTCACCTTAGCTCTAATATCATGTTAGAAAATCGGAAAGGCAGAAAGATTTTTTTCTTTGATAATTACATGTGATGTTATTATGTTCTTATTAACTTATTTATGTTCTTTCTTTTATCTTCTCTTCATCAAGCAATTATCAAAGCAAAAAACATGAAGATCAAGGACACCAGAAGTAGGCACTCAACCAGGGGTAAAACCCCTATATAAGGGAAAACCCAATCAAAAACTCTTCCTTCAGAAGATTCAAAATGAAATAGACCAAGACCTTAGACTAACAAACCTTCCTCCTCCACCAAATCAGTTTTCCAAGATGATTTAGTAGTCTCTTCTTTGTGAAAATTCCTACACTCTGAAGGAGCCCCTACTGCAGCAAATTTGAATCTACTTCACCTACTTGATTTTTAATATACATTAACCAAGTTATTCTTCTGAATACTGAAGCAAATTACTTTTGCAACCTACACTAATTAAATATTTGATCTCATGAAACAAAAAACAGAGCAAAGAACAAGATACATAGGACACACTTATTTTTGGACACAATAGTCCCCGAAAAAAACCCAATGCGAGAAAACCGATGCATCAGCTCTTAGGGTTTATTTTTATGCAGGAGAAATATCTGAATACAAATCTAGAATGCTCATCTAGCAATCCTTTACAGAGAAAATACTTGCGGAAAATATGAGTGAGTTTTACCTCACTTCACCCGACAAAATTCCGGCTTATCCGGCACAAGGCTAGCTAACCCCAACTATTTCTGTGTTGGCTCTACGTCAGCCCTACGTCACCTTCTTTGCCCTTTGCATCAGCTCTCCCGACTATTCTGACAGTTCTGGATTCTGCATGACAGGTAGCATTTCGACGTCAGCTCTCTCGGATACTGTGTTGGCTCTCCTGGCTATTCCGGCAGTTCCCAGCTGTTTCGGTTGTTCCGGCAGTTCTGGATTCTGTGTGACAGGCAGCTTTTCTGCATCAGCTCTCCCGGCTACTGCGTTGCCTCTCTGCAAGCTCTCTCTGTTCTGTATTTTCCGGAAAGTCTTTCTCCCTGATTCTCTCTGCCCCTCAGTTGCAAGATCTCCCCAATACATTTTCCTCCTGAGAACTTCTCACCTCAAAAAATAGATTTTCTCAATCTCTCTATGTGTGTTTCCAAATGAACCCCAAGCCTCCATTTTATACTTTTCCTGTTGAGCCTTCAACGGCCGAGATTCAGTCTCTAATCAACGACTAAGAATAAAACATGACTTGATCCGCCTTCTAGATCATTCTCACCGATATTTTGATTAATACCCATTAATATTTTAATTTCCCTAAGTTTAGACTTAGGAACTCCATTAAAAATATTAATTATTTTAATAAAATACAATGTGGGTGGAATTTCACCAAATGGTTTGTGGGTTCTTTAGAACTCATGTGCCTTAGCCTCTTCACCAATTTTCAAGGCTAGAGCACTTTTGATGCTACCAAAAACTAACATTCTTATCCATCGGCTTCAACCCAGGAACAAACCATAAATTCGACTTCCCAGCTACAGAATTTCGACCCAGCTTCAGCACTGCAGTTTTCGACCCCTCATGCAGCTTCACACGTGTGAAAGAGAGAGAGAGAATTTCGACTTCTTACACTTGAGAGAGATCTCTTTCTTCTATGCTAGCCCTTTCCTCTTCTTTCCTTGAGATTCGCACTTTTTCTAGCCCCAAAAGTTGCAAATCGAATTTGTGAGTGTGAGTGATAAATGAGGTCGAGTTGCTACCTTTATGTAGGAGTTTTCGCCCCTTAATTTAGACCAACTTGTCCAGTTTGAGGCCGACTTGGTGGAGGAGGCATAGAAGACCTATTTTACAATAAAATAATTTTCTTTCTTGATAAATAAATCCCAAGAAAGGTTCTTTACATTATGACATGGACAAGGACACTTGACATAAACCCTATAAGCCTGCAATGGAGACTTTGACCTATAAACAATTGACCCAAGCATGAAACTCGTGCTTTAATAAGTCAATTTCTTTAATAATAAAATTTATTTTTCTTTTCGTTTGTCAAATACATTTCATAATGACTAAAATATAATTATGAAGACCGACACTAGTTACATTCTTCAACATTCAACACCCTTGTAAAAGTATGCAACAAAGAGTTGGATAAGTATGCGACAAAGCTAGTGAGAAGGAAAACGGTTGAAACAACAAATTCTACATGCTCCCATTGTAAAACAACCTAAACTATTTCATATACTTATGAAAGAAAGCATCTCTACAAGATTATGCCATGTGATGAAAATAAGACTATATGAGTCAAAACTTGTGATCAAGTGCGCCAACAAAAGATAGGAATAGATACAAAATAATATCCAGTCGCACTACAATTCCTTCATACAAGCCAAGGGTTGCTTTCTAGGGCAAAAACCCTAAATTAACATAACTTCTACTGCAGATCTTCCATCTAATGAATGGTCGAGATTGACTACAAAATTACAATATTCTACAAGGCAATTTTCTCAAAAATTTCCTTTCGGTGGCGCTACCACAAAACCCCTACCACGAGAAGCTCAAAGGTTGTTGTCGCCCCCCTAGACCCCCCTACAATAGTAGTGGGGCAGCAAGCCCCTCTACACCCCCTGTCAAGGACTAGGATCCAAACATGACCGAAACAAGACCTCTGAATCAGGAAGATAATCAAGCTGCACACCCAACATGATGAGAATGGAGATGTTGTAACTTGTGGACCTGTGGTTGATGAAGATTATAACTACTAGATGATTGGTGTTATGTGGTTTAATCCAGTGATGACAATATCTAAGTATTAAGGGGTTTACGCAGTGCATTATATTAGATATCATTTTGGGAGTCAACTGCGTTAAGTAAGTCATTCAAGTATGACCACTACCATGAGAGGTAGTTGTAATTGATTAATTTCTCATGATTTTTGAATAGTTCACTTAGCACTCATTGCATCGGGTGATGCTCACAGGGGTGAAGAAGTGGGATTGAAACTAGTAAAATGAATCACATAGGTCAATCATCACTTCCAAGGCTTGCATTCGGTAACCAGGACTTCCCGGGAGGCCACCCATCCCAGATCGCCTCTGGCTCAAGCGTGCTTAACTGTGGAGTTTTCCCCACAATCAAGCCCACTTAGCTTACTACCCCATTTGCAAAATCTTATCAAGTATTGTGCCTCGTGAACCATTCAAGTAGAGATCCCTTCACTCTTTTTGAATTTAAGTATTAGGCGGTTTACGCAGTGCATTATATTAGATATCATTTTGGGATTCAACTGCGTTAAGTAAGACATTCACGTATGACCATTTCCATGAGAGGTAGTTGTAATTAACTAATTTCTCATGATTTTTGAATAGTTCACTTAGCACTTATTGCATCGGGTGATGCTCACAGGGGTGAAGAAGTGGGATTGAAACTAGTGAAATGAATCACATAGCGTCAATCATCACTTCCAGGGCTTGCACCCGATAACCAGGACTTCCTGGGAGGTCACCCATCCCAGATCGCCTTTGGCTCAAGCGCGCTTAACTATGGAGTTTTCCCCACAATCAAGCCCACTTAGCTTGCTACCCCATTTGCAAAACCTTCGCAAGTATTGTGCCTCGTGAACCATTCAAGTAGAGATCCCTTCACTCTTTTTGAATTTAAGTATTAGGGGTTTACGCAGTGCATTATATTAGATATTATTTTGAGATTCAGATGCGTTGAGTAAGTCATTCACGTATGACCATTTCCATGAGAGGTAGTCGTAATTGACTAATTTCTCATGATTTTTGAATAGTTCACTTAGCACTCATTGCATCAGGTGATGTTCACAGGGGTGAAGAAGTGGGATTGAAACTAGTGAAATGAATCACATAGCGTCAATCATCACTTCCGAGACTTGCACCTGGTAACCAGGACTTCCCGGAGGTCACCCATCCCAGATCACCTTTGGCTCAAGCGCGCTTAACTGTGGAGTTTTCCCCACAATCAAGCCCACTTAGATTTCTACCCCATTTGCAAAACCTTAGCAAGTGTTGTGCCTCATGAACCATTCAAGTGGAGATCCCTTCACTCTTTTTTAATTTAAGTATTAGGGGGTTTACACAATGCATTATATTAGATATCATTTTGGGATTCAACTGCGTTAAGTAAGTCATTCATGTATGACCATTTCCATGAGAGTTCGTAATTGACTAATTTCTCATGATTTTTGAATAGTTCACTTAGCACTCATTGCATCAGGTGATGCTCACAGGGGTGAAGAAGTGGCATTGAAACTAGTGAAATGAATCACATAGCGTCAATCATCGCTTCCGAGGCTTGCACCCGGTAACCAGGTCTTCCCGGGGGGTCACCCATCCTAGATCGCCTCTGGCTCAAGCGAGCTTAACTGTGGAGTTTTCCCCACAATCAAGCCCACTTAGCTTGCTACCCCATTTGCAAAACCTTAGCAAGTATTGTGCCTCATGAACCATTCAAGTAGAGATCCCTTCACTCTTTTTGAATTTAAGAATTAGGGGGTTTACGCAGTGCATTATATTAGATATCATTTTGGGATTCAACTACGTTAAGTAAGTCATTCACATATGACCATTTCCATGAGAGGTAGTCGCAATTGACTAATTTCTCATGATTTTTTAATAGTTCACTTAGCACTCATTGCATCGAGTGATGCTCACAGGGGTGAAGAAGTGGGATTGAAACTAGTGAAATGAATCACATCGCATCAATCATCGCTTCCAGGGCTTGCACCCGGTAACCAGGACTTCCTGGGAGGTCACCCATCCCAGATCGCCTCTATATCGCTGATATATTGGCGAATATCGGAAATATCGCGATATTTTCGGCAAGCCGAAATATCACCAAGAAAATATCGTGATATTTTTGCTCCCAAAAATATCCCGATATTTCGGAGATATCGCCTATATATCTATAAAATATAGTCGGGTCCACTAGTTCGCAGCTAGAAAAGGGAAATTTGCCCTTTTTTTTCTCATTTCGGTTTTTGAGCATTGGAGAAGGAAGGGGAAGAACTTTGTGGTGGTTGTCAAGGAGGGATTGAGGATCAAACAGCCATTATCACCACCAACTAAGAATTTTTTGTGGATCAAAGATTAAGAACAACGAGACAAACTTCATTTCTTCCATTAACAAGTATGTTCTTAAAAAACCCTATGTTAATGATTTTTTCCATAGATTTAGGCTTATGCTTGCTTGCCTCTTTGCCTACCAACATTTTGCTTCTTTGTTTTTTCCATTTGCTATGATTTTCATGCCCATGAGCCAATGCAAGGGTTTTCTCCATATTTGGACAGCAAGCTTCATTTTTTTTCAACTTTCTTATGCACCCTCTTATTACCATTTTTCATTCACATTGCAAATAATGTAGTAATTTTTTTTAAATGAGGTGGTTATTACTTATTATTTTTTGAGTCGGGGGCTTTAATGCCAACTTTTTGTTTTTTTGGTGCCCTAGGTTTGAATTAGTTCACTACAAACATGCCAAAAGCCTTGGACCCATTTTGGGAGTATTGGGAGCCTGATGGTGGGACAAATCGAGCATATCTATCATGCAAATTGTGTGGGACCAAGATGTCAGGAGGGGTTACGCAATTGAAATACCATCTAGATAGACTCCCTGAACATGATGTAATGCCTTGTATGGTTTCTAGTGCGGAGGTTATACAAAAATCTCTTGAAGCAATTGATGAAAAAGACAAAAAGATAGCTGCTAGGGAGAGGGCACTGGTCTCAGATAGATAGTTGCTAGTTTTATTTGTTTTGCTACATATAAGTTTATAACTCATGATGATGAGATACTTTTATATATGTGATGTTATTTTGTATTGGTTCTCCACATTTGAGTCCTTGATTGGACAATTATCAGGGATTAGCAGGATTTGGTATCGCCTTTGATGTATCATTTTTATTTTACATCCACTACATCATATATATCAGTGCTTTCTTCATATTTATGTGTCAATGTGTTTATTTCATGTTGTTATTGCTTTATATGTTTAAAAATATGAAGAAAAAAAATGAATATATAATGCCTTTTTTTATGTTTGGCAATATTTTCGGCGATATTGTCGATAAGATGTTTTCTGGACCCTCGCCGATATTTTGCCGACACTGACATTATCAACACTGGTTTGTAATCCATGTTTATATGCTTTTTATAACTAGTTTATCATTCTACATGCTTTTGTTGACATATATGCATCAAAATATATAAAAATAGACCCCGGCCCGAAAGCTTCTGAAAATTGTCGCTCCCTGCTCTCGCTTCCAAGCAATCTTGCTCCGAAATACACAAAAAATATAGCTAATAGAACCTAGGCAAATCATCTCCTAGAAATTGTTCTACACTTTGTTGGTTGTCTCTCACAAGTTTGGCCCTCTTGAAGCTCCTTAGCTCTTCCACTAGTGCGGCCTCAACCCTCCCGGCCTCCCCCCACCCGTGGCACCTCTCCACAAATTTGGCCTCGACCCTCTCAAGCTCTCCAAGCTCACAGTGCACCTCGGCCTCGACCCTCTCGACCTCTCCAAGGTCGCAATGCACCTTGGCCTCAACCTCGGGCAAATCCCGTCCCTCCTCTTGCACTTTCCGCCTACAAAAACTGCACTCACTCAAACTCCCAACTACACACTTTTTTCCGTCCCTCCTCTTGCACTCTCCGCCTACAAAAACTACACTCACTCAAACTCCCAACTACACACTTTTTTTTTATTTCTTCAACCTCTTTAGAAACCTGTAATTAGCCCATGCAAATCTATTGGAATCTCTCCAAAAGCAATTGTATCTCCATCCTCTCCCTTAAGCTCTTATTATAATTTCAAATTATGCAAAATCCCTAACCCTTAGTCTTCAAAGTGATCAACAGTTGGGATTAAATCCTAATCGACTTAGAGCAATGGTTGAGATTAGATCCAAGTCACTTAAATATTTACATACTTATCTTTAAAAAATTGCTCAGTTAGACAACATTAATAAATTAAATTAATTAATGTATTTCTTCCTCGGTTAAACTTAAGAAAGAAATCATATTAGTGTTGAAAATAGTAGCAAGTAAGGTCTTCTTTGACTTGTGCCTTAATCAAGAAGACCACAAGCAGTGTTTTTTAGCATGCACAAGTTCCAATAAGTTATGACAAGTTCCTAAAAGTTAGGGCAAGTTCATGAAGCAATTTAACGCACGTGCATAGTTGGAGGCTCAGTTGTTTGTCTCCTAGTGCGACTATAGTTGGAAAAGGACACGGGACAAAGTCTCAAAAGTTATTTGTGGCTAGGACGACTTGCAAGAGTCAGTTAGACTCAATTAATTAGTCAATCACAAGTTCTAAAGATAAATTTGCCAAATATAGATGGGTCAAATTGCTTATAATGAGGATGAATGCACATTATTGATCATTCTTGTCTGCACAAGATTGTGTGTGTGAGAGGCTTGCTAGGAGAGCGTGTAAGGAGAAGCCTATATGTGTTGTAAAGTGTAACTAGGTTTGGTCTTCATAATGACGTAATTGTGACTTTTGTAAATGATGTAAAGAAGAAAAATAAAATTATTATGCCTTGCTTCATGGGTTTCATGAGCAAAAGGTTTTATTTTTAGATAAGCTCCCATTTAGAGCTTTATTATTTGTCATATAGAGTCAATGTCATATATGAAGATTGTATATGAGTCTACAAAAGTGTCTAGAAGCCCTCCAACGACAAGCACTAGTCATCCTCTTGAAGTCGACCTCAAAACAGAGAGAACAACTCATGTCAGCTCACCTATTCGGACAAGCACAGGTCAGCTTATTTATGCGACATAGTACTATAAATACGTGGCTAGGTACTTCGCGTTTCCACAGTTCGGAGTTCAAATTCTTCTGATATTTTCAGATGGTAATTACAGTACAAAACTTCAGATACCTCTGAGATTTCGGATAGCAATTACAAAGTTCGAAGGGAAGTGTAGAAGGAGCTTGGACTAGGGTACAAAAGTGGAGATTGCGTGTTGTCAAGGGAATTTGGATCCCTCCGAAGTTCGTATCATAGTGGCAGAGAAAAAGCATAGGAGACAAGTTCAGATAGCATCACAGCCATGAATTTCGGTGCTATGAAGGACGCCTCAAACTCGGTGCTACAACAGAAGGATACAGTTAAGATGAAGGGTATTATACCACAGCTAGATGATATATAGAAGCCACAATTTGGTGCTAGTTCGATGTTATGAAGGAGCTTCTAGTATGTGATATATTACAGTATTCTGGTGTTGCTGCAGTAAGGACATTTTGATGACAGTACTGTGATATGGTACAGTGATATCTCAAGTATGTCTATAGTTCGTTGCTATCACATTATGCCCAGAAAGGAGAACTAGTGTCTTGGTCTTGGAGTGGCTGGTCAAGGGTCTTGGTCTTGATATTCGTCAATTGGAATCTCTATAAGAAGAATTTGTGCGGGTTTTCCTCTCAAAGAGTGAGAGGTTTTGGCCCTGGCTGATAGCCTACATTTTGTGTCTCTTATCTATTTATGTTCATGCATTGGTTACGGTTTGATGAAGAAGAACACTAATAATCTAAGAAGAAGAAGATTCTAATCTAATGATGTAAAGAGCATTCACAAGCAGTTACTAATCAAAGAGAAATCACCTACTAATGATGCCCTAGATTTCTCAACATGGTATCAAAGCTAAGGTGACAATTAAGGAAGGGCATCTAATCAAAGAGACACTCAAGGATCGAGTTTCAAGGAAGGCATCAAAGCAAGTTGAAGGATATCAAAGTGAAGTCGAGATCTACATTGAAGAAGAAAGTCTACTTCAAAAGGAAGTCTTGGGATCATCAATCAAATCAAGACAACTAGAAGTCTACACCAACAAAAGTCTTGGATCCTCTAAGACATCACTAAAAGACCACAAAGACCCTCATCAAGTTGAAGAGATCTACAAAGCAAGGTAGCCCAAAGTATAGACATTCAAGAGAAGCACTTCAATGACAAAGATCACATCATCTTGGAGAAAGTCAAAACTTTAGAAGCATTTTTTATCTGCACTCATTCACCACCGAAGAAGTCGAAGTATCTTGAAGGCTAGTTATCCAAAGAAGGCTAAAAGGCATTGCCATCATCTTCAAAAGGTTCCAAGGCAGTCTCCCCTCATTAAAGCAAGGATCTCCTCCTTATCCTTAAAGAAGAATCAACTGAGGAAGCATCAAAACATCCTTGTCAACAAAGGGAGTTAGATCTAAAGGCATTGTCATCATAAAAGGAGCAATCTCCTTTTATTAAAGAAGGGATTTTTATTTGGAAGAAGATCATCCAAAAGGGGGCACTAATACATCTTCTTCAACCACCATCAAAGTGATCAAGTTGAAGATTTCATCTTCACTTGTCAAGTAAGTATCTTTCATTCTATAATATAATATAGTAAAATGACTTCGTTTTGCAAGGAGATCTTGTAAAGTTCCTAAATAGGAATACAAGTGATATAAAGCATACAATTTATTGAGCAAAATATAAAAACGAAATATATATTAAGCACCCATGGAAATGCTGGAAATAATGAATTGTTGAGCCATTTTATTACTTCTTTGAGGGCAAAATACAATAGAAGAATGGTGCACCTCGGCTTGTCTCAATGGACAAGCATGACCAAACCCAGGTGAGAAATGACTGAACCAATGACTGCTCCAACTGTTGCACCAATTTGCACTGCGCTGCCCAAAAAACTGCCCTTTCTGCTAAATTTGAATGGCTGGAAACACCACTTCCTGTGCTCAGAAAATTGTAAGATTTGAGCTCTTGACTCCTTGGCCTAAACCCAAAAAAACCCACGAAGGAATTTAGCTGATTTAGACTTCTGAAATTCGACCCCCAAGAAGCCCAATTTCAACTGCAACTGCAAAACTCGGCCTGTTAGATTCTGCTTGTAAATCTCCCGAAAAATGTCCCAAAGTGTTGGGCTGACCCCTACTGCAAATTCATTGACTTCCCGAATGAGCTTCCAGGCTGTAGCACTTGCTCCTAAGCCCCACGAAAATGTTGCACTGGCCCTCTGTGCTGTCCCCAAGCCCAATAATTCGAACTGCTGGGTTGTTGGCTCTGCTGGCTCCAAAACTCTCAAGAAATGTTGGCCTATTGCTGCTCTCCCAATCCTCTAACTCTCTCGGCAAATGACTAATCAATGGTGGCTCAAACTCCTCCTGCGTATTCTTTAGATAGCCCAGAAATACACACTCCCTGTATGTGGCTGAATGGTAGTGTTGTAACACACTCCCATATCTCCTGAAATGTTGATGGAATTGCCTTCCTAGGGCGGGCATGGAAGGTCCTCCAAAGGTAAGGTTGAATCTCCCACTTGAGAGATTCGTGGCTAAACAATCGGTTGACTCCGCTAAACAGCAAAGCGAACAGTCAAGTAATTTCAATTTGCAAGGTGAATGAATGAATCCAAATGGGAGCTTCATCCTCCTTTTATCTTCGTGGCCCTTCTTTGCCTCATGTGGGCCCCTCCATCCAGCTCTTTGAATTCCCTCCAAGCCATTCGAATGGCCTAGTTCGGATTCACATGTTGGTGGCCCCAACATTCCATTAGCAACCAAATAAAGTCGAATTTCCTCCTAAGTCCCTAAGTCGAAAATGTTGGGTTCTTTCCTTCGCCAAAATTGTGTAGCAACACCCTGTTACAAATGTATTTGAGAAGGGACATGACAGTCCTCCCCTCCCAAATGTTGCTTTCCCTCAAGCAACCTCAAAGTTGGGTGCTCCAAAATATGCTCACCTTCCTAGGTGGCATCCTCATCTAGCAAGTTCTTCCAACGCACCAAGAACTTCCTGATGGTCCCGTTCCTCAGTTTCCTTTCCCTCCTCTTCAAGATGGCCTCAAGTTCCAAAACCAAGTGGCCCTCATCATCTAGTGGGGGTAACTCTGTTGTTGATGTCACCTGCTGCCCCAACACCTTTTTAAGGTATGAGATATGAAATACGTTGTGGATCCTGCTCCCTGGAGGCAGCTCCAGCTCATAGGCCCAACTCATCTGATCACCCGGTATGGCCCATAGAAGCGGGGATGTAGCTTCTCAGCCCCCTTCTGCTTCAGTGTGGACTACCTATAAGGCTGTAGCCAGAGGTACACCAAGTCCCCCTCCTTGAAATGCCTTTGTCCTATGCATATCTACGTACACCTTCTGCTGGTTTTGGGTTGTCACCAAGTTATCCTTGAGAGCCTTGAGGATGTCTTGGCTCTCTTGGATCCAATCTTTGGCCTTTGGGGCTCGGCTGTCTCCAAAAAAAACATCAGCAAAAGATAATGCATCATATCCATACAAAGCACGGAAAGGAGTCATATCAATGGACATGTGGTGGGTGGTGTTGTAGCAGTATTCGCCCAGATGCAACCACCGGATCCAAACCCTCTGCTGACCTGTCACGTAGTTCCTCAAGTATCCCTCCAGCCATTGATTAACTCTCTCGGTTTGGCCATCTGTCTGAGGGTGGTAGTTGGTGCTAGGAGTGAGCTCGGTCCCGACCAATCTGAAAAGTTCCTGCCAAAAACCTCCCATGAACCTACTTTCCCTATCACTCACAATGTTCTTGGGGAGCCCGTGCAACCGGAAGATCTCCCAAAAGAACAATTCTGCAACCTGTGCAGCCGTGTATCTGGTGGGGATGGTGAAAAAGTGGGCATATTTGGTCAACCTGTCAACCACTACATAAATGCAGTCCTTCCCCTACATTGTGGGAACCCTGTGATGAAATCCATAGATATACTTTCCCATTTCCCCTCGAGGATGGAAAGCGGTTGTAGCAATCTTGCAGGGTGAATCAGCTCCCCCTTGTTCCGCTGACATGCCTCACACTCTTGTACGTGCTTCAGCACGTCCCCCTTGAGGCCTTTCCACGTGAATCTCTCCCTGACTACCATATATGTCTCCCAAAACCCCTGATGCCAGGATAATGGCGAATCATGTGCTGCTTAGAGCACTCCCTCTCTCAACTGTGAGTTGGGTACCAGGAAAATGTGCCCCTTGTAATAGATGACCTCATCCATCACTCGGTAACACTCATCTGCGTGGGTACCCTCCAAGACCTCGCATGCCCTCCAGTCCTTGGAGTACTCCACCAATAGCTGAGCCTTCCAATCATGGTAGATGCTCATGAGTGATAGACCAGCTGGTCTTTGAGATAGAGCATCGGCCACCACATTGTGCTTTCCCCCCACATACTCTATATCGAAGTCATAGGCCTACACCTTGCTAACCCATCTCTACTATCTGTCATTGAGGCCCTGTTGCCCCATGAACTGACAAGGACTGTTGTGATCAATCTTCACCGGAAACCTGTTGCCCACCAAGTACTGTCGAAATTTGGCCAATGCATGCATGATGGCCAGCATCTCTTTGTCATATATGGAATATGACAGCTCATGTGGTAGGAGCTTCCGACTCTCGAAAGCAATGGGATGCCCATCCTGTGACAAAACTACTCCAACTCCCACCCCAAATGCATCACACTCCACGGTGAAGGGCTGGGAAAAATCTGGAAGTGCCAAGACCGGGCAACTGCTCATCACCTCCTTGAGGCGATCAAAGGCAACCTGTGCTCCATCAATCCATGTGAAAGCCCCTCTCTTGGTCAAATCATTCAACGATGCTGCCAGCTATGAGAACCCCTTGACAAACTTCTTATAGTAGGTGCAAATGCCCAAGAAACTCCTCAGTGCAGTCACATCTCATGGTATCGGCCAATCCCGAATAGCCCATATCTTCTCCTCATGGACCTCCACCCCATCAACACCGATGATATGCCCTAGGTAGAACATCTCTATCAAGCCAAACTCGCACTTGGATAGTTTGGAATAAAACTACTGCTCCTCCATGATGCATAGTACCTCCTCCAAGTGCTAGAGATGCTCCTCCCATGTCTAGCAGAAAATCAAAATGTCATCGAAGAAAACCAACACAAACCTCCTCAATTGTCCCCGGAAGACATGGTTCATGCATGACTTGAAAGTGGTCGGAGCGTTGGTCAGCCCAAATGGCATGACCAGGATCTCGAAGTGCCCATAGTGGCACCAGAAAGTTGTTTTAGGGATATCTTGATCCCTCACCCTAATCTGATGGTACCCCGAACGCAGATCAATCTTAGAGAAGTACTTGGCTCCTCTAAGCTCATCCATCAGCTCATCTATGCGGGGAATGGGGTACCGGTTCTTCAATGTCTTACGGTTGAGGGCCATGTAGTCAATGCACATGCAAATGGTTCCATCCTTCTTCTTCACCAGTACTACTGAAGAAGCGAAGGGACTAGAACTTGGCCTGATATGGCCCAATGCTAACAGCTCTTGAATTGCCTTCTCTATCTCATCCTTATAGGCCTTGGGATGCCTATAAGGGGTGGTGATCACCGCCTGCACACCCAGCTCCAACTCAATGGTGTGCTTGAATCCCCTGTCTGGTGGCTACCCTGGTGGAATGTCCCCAAACACCACTGCGTATCTATCCAGCAAGGCCTGTATGTCTGGTGGTGGTGGTTGGGCCTGTCCCCCAACCTCCGAAATCCTCAGCTCTATTGCCCATGCAATGTCCCCATGTCACAGATCTACCTCCATCCTGTGGGCCAAGACTGTCTAAGGTGGATAGGACTGAATGCCTCTCAGAACTACCAGTTTGCCATCCAGCCTAATGAACTCCATCTCTGGTTTCCACCAATCTGTAGTGACTCGCCCAAGGGAGTACAGCCACTAGACACCCATCACCACGTTGGTGTCTAGCACATCGACCACAAAGAAATGGTCCGTGATCGAGTAGTTCCCCATAACAAATGTCAAAGCAGGCACATAACGAGTGCATTTTATGGTGCAATCACCTGGTACTAGGACTGAAAAGCCCTCAAACTCAGCCGTGGTGAGGCCCCTCCTCTGAACCAATTGGGCATCTATGAAGTTGTGGGTAGCCCCACTGTCAATTAGGACTGACACCCAATGACCCTGTATGGTGCCTCTAATCCTCAATGTCAAAAATTTGGGAACCCCGCATAAGGAAGCAAGGACTCCCTCGGACGGGGCAAGGGATGCCCCTCCCTGTGGAGGTGGTGGTGGTGGCCCTCTATCTGCCGAACTCTCACCATCTCCCACGCCACACTCCTCCACCTCGTCCTCCTGGTCACTGTCTGAAAAGACCTCAATATAGTGTGTTTTTCCAGCAGTGCACCAATGGCCTGGTGCCCAGGGCTCCCTGCATGTGAAGCACAACTTCCTCCTCCTGAGGTCCTTTCGTGTCTCATCATCTAGTTGCCCCCGCCCCTATGTGGTCCTCTGAGGTGGAGGTCTAGTCCATGCCCCCTTTGTGGAAAAGCAATCCGTACAAGAAAAGGTGCTCTAGTCTTGGGGATGGCCCCCTGTAGATCTCTAGTGCACAAAATTTCCTCCTACAGCATGGAGGGTTTGCATGACTTGACCAATCCACGCATGGGCTCAAGTAAGCCCTTAATGAAGGTGTATACCCTCCTAGCCCCTGATAGATCCGAAACCATCAATGATACTCGCAGGAACTCTGAGATGTACTACTCTGAGTTGCTTGTCTGTCGCAATTGGGTCAGCTCTCTGAAATGGGCCTCTAGATCTCTCTAGTCAAAACACTCCACCACCCTCCTAGTGAAATCCTCATAAGAAGCCACATTGGCATGCCCTAGGGTGGCCAATCCATGAAACCACCAGTCATGGGCTTCCCCCTCCATGTGTAGTGTGGCCATCTTGATGGCTTCCTGTTCTATCATCCGGTTGAGCTGGAAGTAGGTGTCCATCTTCTCAACCCAAGCCCTAGCCATACACTTGGCACATCCTCCCTATGGTCCTTTGCAGCTTATAGTTTTGGGTTCCCTTTCCTCCATAACCCTTGTTCTTCTCACTCTGCTTGAGCTTGCAGAAACCTCTGAAAGAGAGTGCTTCCCTGAAGTTTGCATCCACAAATTGCCACTCTCTGAAATGATCTCCCATCTGAATGGGGTCTTCACCCCTTGCTGGTTCGATTTGTGCCACTAGTACGAAAGAGGGCAGTGTGGCACGAGTTGGCCCACTAGTTGATGGGTGTTGTGCTACTGGTGAGGGGTGATCGAATGGCTGAGAGGCTCCAGAAGTTTCTCCAAATAAAAACCCTCTAGGAGTGGTCCTCTCTTTGTTCTGCAACGTTATCTGCTCCAGCATATCTTTCTAGCCCTTGGCTAAGTCATTCAAGGCTCTCAAGAGGCTGTCAAAAGCCATCTCTTCCTTGCTCTTGGGTTCCACCATGTCCTCCTCTTCTACCATTGATTTCCCTCTGTCCTCTGTGTCTAGAGTAATCTCCAGCTCTCTTTCTCTGCTCTGGTACCTCTGTCTTTTGTATGTGATGTTCTGCTGGTCCCCTTCTCTCATAGGAGAAAATCCCCACAGCTGCGCCATGAACTAGGCTCTGATACCACTATAAAGTTCCTAAATAAGAATACAAGTGATATAAAGCATACAATCTGTTCAGCAAAATATAAAAAAATATATATATTAAGCGCCCATGGAAATGCTGGAAATAATGAACTGTTGAGCCATTTTATTACTTCTTGGAGGGCAAAATACAATAGATAATAGAATGGTGCACCTCGGCTTGTCTCAATGGACAAGCATGACCAAACCCAGGTGAGAAATCGCTGAACTGATGACTGCTCCAACTGATGCACCAATCTGCACTGTGTTGCCTAGAAAACAGCCCTTTCTGCTAAGTTCGAATGGCTGGAAACACCACTTCATGTGCTCAGAAATTTGTAAGATTTGAGCTCCTGACTCCTTGGCCTAAACCCAGAAAAACCCACGAAGGAATTTAGTTGGTTTAAACTTCTAAAATTCAACCCCCGAGGAGCTCAACTTCAGCTGCAACTGCAAAACTCGGCCTGTTGGATTCTACCTAAAAATCCTCCCGGAAAATGTCCCAAAGCGCTGGCATGACCCCTATTGCAAATTCCCTGACTTCCCGGATGAGCTTCCAGGCTGTAGCACTTGCTCTAAGCCCCACGAAAATGTTGGATTGGCCCTCTGCGTTGTCCCCAAGCCCAGTAATTCGAACTGCTGGGTTGTTGATTCTGTTGGCTCCAAAACTCTCAAGAAATGTTGGCCTACTGCTGCTCTCCCAATCCTCTAACTCTCCCGGCAAAAGACTGATCAAAGGTGGCTCCAACTCCTCTTGTGTATTCTTTAGATAGCCCAGAAATACGCACTCCCTGTAAGTGGTTGAATGGTAGTGATGTAACACACTCCGGGATCTCCTGAAATGCTGATGGAACTGCCTTCTTAGGGTGGGCACGGAAGGTGCCCCGAAGGTAAGGTTGAATCTCCCGCTTGAGAGATTCGTGGCTAAACAGTCGATTGACTTGGCTAAACAGCAGAGCGAACAGTCAAGTAATTTTGATTTGCAAGGTGAATGAATGAATCCAAATGGGAGCTTCATCCTCCTTTTATCTTCATGGGCCTTCCTTGCCTCATGTGGGCCCCTCCATTCAGCTCCTTGAATTCCCTCCAAACCATTCAAATGGCCTTGTTCGAATTCACATGTGGGTGGCCCCCACATTCCACTAGCAACCAAATAATGTCGAATTTCTTCCTAAGTCCCTAAGTTGAAAATGTTGGGTTCTTTTCCTTAGCCAAAATTGTGCAAATTGTGTAGCAACACCCTGTTACAAATGTATTTGAGAAGGGACATGACAGATCTATAAGCTGGTTGGGTTCTCAAACTTCCTTGCATGGAAAAAGAGGATAAACATAGTCCTCGAAGAAAGTGAATTCATTTCAATGGAAAATTTTCCAAACCATCTAAAGGTCAAGCATTATCTGAATACATGGAAAGGGATCAAAAGGCTCAAGGGATTCTTATGAAATCAATCAAAGGTCCACTCATCCCTATATAGCAAGATTGGAGACATCAAAGAGATATATGATAAGTTGGTAGAACTATTCTCTAAAGATGAGATAAGAAAGGTCATACCACTTAGATCTTATCTACACAAATTGAATGTATCAAAGGATGAAGGAATATCTTCATAAGATCTCAACTGCAAAGATCTAGGAGAAATGATAAGGAGATAATCCTCATTATTCTAAATGCACTAACTGTTGATTTTTGGTAGCATCGAATGTGCTCTAAGCCTCAAAATTTGCAGGGAGGCTTGGACACATGTATTCCATAATACCCAAAAATCGTTTTGAGAAATTCCAGCTAGAGACGGTTTTATTAAAATAATTAATTATTTTTAATGGTGGCCTAAGTCTGAACTTAGGGAATTAAAATAATTAAAAGGTATTAATTAAACTGAGGGTGAAACTTCTAGAAGAAGACGAGGATCAAGCCAAAATGATCTAAGCCATTGATTAGAATCTAATATCAGTTGTTGGTTCTCAACAAGAAGATTATAAGAGGAGGCTAGATGGGCATGGGCATTTGCAAATCACATCGAGTAAGAGATCAAGAGATCAATTTCTCAAGAGAGCAACGCAGCAATTTCCGAAGAGATCATCGAGTAAATTTCTTGCAATGAGGGGCAGAGATAATTTTCCAAAGGAAGTTTCCCTGAGCCGGAGAATGCAAGGCAGAGAGGGCAAAAAGACGTCCAGAGAGGCTGATGCAGGGCCACGCGGAGCTACGCTTTGGCAACGAAAAGCTTCAGAGGGAGTCCAAAATTCTGCTAAAGAACAGTGAGGATCAATTGCTGGAGCCGAGGTGTGAGACCAGGACGACAGAAAGCCGAAGTTTCCAGCCAGCAAAGGATCAAAGTAGGTGCAGCGCAGTCCCCAGAAGCAGTGGCGCAGTAACTGCGTGGGAGTGACGCAACAGTGCGCAGAGGCTGACCTCCAACACAGATCAGTGTCGGATTTTCCAGTAACAGGGTGAGATCATCTCACTATCTTTTTGTCCAGTTATATCTCTGTATAGGATTGCCAATTTGGGCATCCGAAGAATTGTACTCAAAAATTACTGCTTAATAATACAAACCCTCAGCGGCTGCATCGGTTTTCCCACATTGGGTTTTTCCGGGGACATTTGCCCAAAAGCAACGGTGTCATTTGTGTGGGTTATTTCTTTCTTGCTCAGTTCTTGTTTCTGCATATAATTTAATTAGTGGAGGTTGCAGTGTATTGGTTTTGATATTTACCGTAGAACACAATAAATAATTTGTTCAGTTATTTGACAAATAGAAGAAACTTAATTAGTTGTTGTAGTAGAAATTTGCGTCTTCCAAATTTTCACATGGTATCAAAGTACAGGGTGAAGTATGTGAGCAAACCGGAAGAGCCAGCATTGAAGAGGAGGGAGATCGAAGTTCTACGTAGGCAACAAATCGAATCCCCAGAGAAATTGCGCAGTCCAAGCCAGAAGGGCAAGATTCTCGTGGAAGATCTCTCTCTGAGTGAGTCGACAAAGAGGTAAGATTTCCAGATCGAGATTTGTCCACGGCAAAGGGAGTAGCGCAGCAGAAGCTTCAGCGCAGAGCAGTTTTTGGTGAGACACAGTTTTCTGCAGCTGCTGCTGGGGCAGAAAAACGTCGGAAGAGAGAAGTAGACACTACCTTGAGGGAATTCTTCCTCAGAGGACTTCCAGCCAAGAAGTCTAAATTCTCATTTGCTTAGCAGTAGCAGCAAGGAGCAGATCTACTAACTCCAGCAGGGAGTATGTAGGCCAGCCCGGTAGCAACGCAGAGTAGAGAGGAGGCAATCGACATTTTTTTTGTTGGCAAAGATGGCAACTGACAGGGTGAGAGATCAAGAACAATTGGATGGAGCATCCAACTATGTGATCTGGAAGGCTAGGATCTCATGCCTTCCAAATGAGCATGATCTCAAGATGTACGTCGATAGTGTGGTAGTTGTACCCGCTGATGCAGATCCACTCAAGAAGTACAAGGCTGAAATGGCAAAGACCAAGCAGTTGATCCTCGATGGAGTGAGGGATCACGTAGTATGTCACATTGTTGGCAAAGGGACAGCCAAAGAGATGTGGGATGCCTTGGCTACGCTGTATCAAGGATCTTCCGAGCAACGAAAGATGTACTTGGAGGAGAAGCTGAGATCAGCTAGGATGGAGAAAGGGGAACGCATTGATCCATTCCTATCAAAGCTTCAGGAAGTCCAAGATCAGTTGGCAGTTGTAGGATCAACACCTCAACCTATAGAGATGGTGAGGTTGGCCCTGAATTCAGTTTCAGAAGAATGGCAAGTGTTTGTCTAGAGTATCCTGGGCAGAGAGAAATTGTCGGATTGGGAAGGAATGTGGGCCGCTCTTCAGCAGGAAGAGATGAGGTGAGACTTAGTCAAGTGCAAACTTGATGGCAGCAGCAACAGTGGGACGAAGCCCAAGGAAGAGGAAGAAAATGCAGCGCTTGCATCAAAGGGGCAGCAGGAGCAACAGAGAAAGAAGAAGGATGTCTCAAAGATCAAATATTTCTGGTGTGGTGAACTTGGTCACTACGCTACGCAGTGTCCTCTCAAGAAGAAGGACAAGGATGCGAAACATGATCCGCAGGCTGGAGCCACAAAGATCGAGGAAGAGGAGTTCGCCATGATTGCCCAGATACCTCCAGGGGAGAGGTGGGGTGATCTAGTACTGTAGTTCGAAAGAATTGCAGATGGACAGGATCCTTGAGGAGTCCACCTCTTGGATTAATACCTTGCTACGGGAGCCCATATCAGAAGTAGCAAGATGGATCGGGTCAGTTGATGCAGAGGAGTGTCAGAGTGACAATTGCAGTGGCTAGGAGCGCCAGAATCAGAGCAATGCAGAGCTATTGTTGGCAGCAGTGCAGTTGGCACAATGCAGAGTCAGTAACAGCGCGGTGGCTTTAGTGGCAGTGCAAAGACTAGCAGCAGTCAGAACTCCAGCAACAGATGCATCATATTGAACACCCGTTCACTAATTTTGGATGTTATTTCATTGCTGATGCAATAGCAACAACAGTTTGGGAAGGTTGCAGTGCAGATGCAACATTGGCAGTGGCAGGGCCAGCAGCAACACAGATGCAACATTTACAAGGGTTGCAGTACAGATGCAGTGTTGGTAATGGCAGGGTCAACAGTGGTACAGATGCAGCATTTGCGCAATAGTTGGTGGGCAATGATGTCAGACATCAGCGGCGCAGAGGGAGATGTTACAGAGTCAGGGAGATGCTTCAGCAGGTTGCATTACTAGAGGACAATCCTCGCTAAGAGGGGGTGTTGATTTCTAGTAGCATCGAATGTGCTCTAAACCTCAAAATTTGCAAGGAGGCTTGGACACATGTATTCCAGAATACCCAAAAATCGTTTCGAGAAATTCCAGCAAGAGAAGGTTTTATTAAAATAATTAATTATTTTTAATGGAGGCCTAAATCTAAACTTAGGGAATTAAAATAATTAAAGGGTATTAATTAAACTGAGGGTGAAACTACTAGAAGAAGACGAGGATCAAGCCAAAATGATCTAAGCCATTGATTAGAATCAAATCTGGGTTGTTGGTTCTCGACGAGAAGATTATAAGAGGAGGCTTGATGGGCATTTAGAAATCACATCGAGTAAGAGATCAAGAGATCGATTTCTCAAGAGAGCAGCGCAGCAGTTGCCGGAGAGATCATTGAGAAGATTTCTTGTAGTGAGGGGCAGAGATAATTTTCCGGAGGAAGTTTTCCTGAGTCGGAGAGTGCAAGGCAGAGAGGGCAGAAAGACGTTCAGAGAGGCTAACGCAAGGCCACGCAGAGCTACCCTGTGGCAGCACAGAGCTTCAGAGGGAGTCCGAAATTCTGCTGATTAACAGTAAAGATCAAGTGTCGAAGCCTAGGTGTGAGGTCGGGAGGACAGAAGGTCGAAGTTTCTAGCCAACAGAGGATCAGAGGAGGTGCAGCGCAGTCCCCAAAAACAATGACGTCGTAACTACGTGGGAGTGATGCAGTACTGCGCAGAGGCTCACCTCCAGCGCAGATCAATGCCGGATTTTCCAGTAACAGGTGAGATCATTTCACTATCTTTTTGTCCAGTTAGATCTCTGTATAGGATTGCCAGTTTGGGCATCCGAAGAATTGTACTTAGAAATTACTACTTAATAATACAAACCCTCAACTATTGCACCGGTTTTCCCACATTGGGTTTTTCCAGGGACATTGGTCCAAAAACAACAGTGTCATTTGTGTGTGTTATTTCTTTCTTGCTCAGTTTTTGTTTCCGCATTAAATTTAATTAGTGGAGGCTACAGTGTATTGGTTTCGATATTTACCGTAGAACACAGTAAATAATTTGTTCGGTTATCTGACAAATAAAAGAAACTTAATCAGTTGCTGCAGTAGAAATTTGGGTCTTCCAAATTTTCACACTAACTGATGAACAAGGTAACAAATGTCTATGAGGATAAGAAGGCTATCCCATTCAACAACTTGTGGTTTCTATGCAGGATAGAAGAAGACAGGTTGAGGGCAAAAGTATTCAGACATTTGACGAAAGGAAAGAAGAACATGGCTAAGATTCAATGTTATGGGCATCATAGGAAAGATTGTCCTAAGTACAAAAAGGGCAATAACAAGGAAGATAAAGAAGAAGTCCATTTCACCAAAGAAGTGGAGGAAGTTGAAAGAGGAAAAGCATTAGAAGCAAGAGCTCGTGACAGGATAGCTGGAACAAAATTCTATGGCAGTCAACTATGAAGGACATAGCTCTTAGTGACCTCATTTAAAGCTCAAGTAGAAAGGGAAGAAATCATCCAAGACAAGTCGCATCATACATATGTTGGATAGGGATATGCAAGATCCTCAAGATTCTACGATAAAATCCTCATCGGAGGGTTCACCAATCTAGAGAGGAAGCAAGTGTTTCATCAGGAACTCCAACTTATGGAATTCATGAGATGATGATATGATGATGAAGCAGATCAAGGGGTTGAAGATCTTTTCAATCAAGGAAGAAGCCTAGATGAACTAAAGGTCAATGAGGTATGTATGTTTGTATTCAATATTATAAAGTCATGTTATATGGTTGCAGGTAACATGGATCACTGCTCTATCTTGAGAAGCATGATCAAAGGAAAGGAATCTCCTCTTATGAAAGGATTCCGGAAGGCATGAGTCACACTAGATGAAATCAACATAATGTCCTCATATGAAGTATGTGGTGGAACTTTGATTGGAAGCTCCTGAGAATAAAATGAAATGTGTGAAGAAATGAAGGAAGAGATCATGAGATATGCAACCATGGTAAAGGCACTCAACATCTAGAAGACCAAACAGATTTGATTAGGAAATCTCCCAAAAAGATATGAAGACTTTGATAGAAGTCTGGAAAAGATAGAGACCCTTGATAACACATATATTTAGGAGTTGTGTCAACATGTACGCTGGATGATGATGCCTACAAGAAGATGTCATGGTGAAAAACCTTCACAAACGTAATTATGATTTAAGTGTTCATTACTTATTTATAGTATTTGGATGGGCTTATGCAGGACTACCAAAGGGAAGAACTATGGATATCTTCCAAGAAGGATGAAAGACCCTTCCAAAGAAGAAAGCATGATGAAGGTAGCATAACATGAAGCAATGCCAGATGTAGACTGATAGCTCACTTTCTGATGAGAGGGATGATGACATGACTAACTCATGGATGAAAGTGATGGATGGTCTGTGCCCTATGAAGAAGTCCCCAAAAGAAGAAGACTCCTTGACAAAGAAAATACATGACATCGAAGGAAGGAGTTCTTCTAGCAGTTGGTTGTCCCATCATCTCCACCTGAGGAGCTGTTGTAGGTCCCTAATTAAGAGGGAGCCTGGAAACAAGTTTCTTACTTGGAAGAAACTTGGAAATTCCTAAGCCAAGAGGGAGCTTAGGTACATTCCTTCTGTAGGAATGAGTAAATTTGTCCTCCCTAATTGAGAGGGAGAGATAGACACATTATTCTTGTCTTCACTTGGGAAGACAGAATAGAGGATTGGGTAATCATTTGGCATCCGATACTCTTTGAGGATGAGATAAGGAATCCAAAATAAGAGGATTCGTGGAGGACCGATATTCTTTAAGGGTTGGGGAGTCCAAGATAAGAATAGTCCTCATGGAGCACACCCTGAGAACCCAGGTGGGGTATGTTCCGAGAGAGACAATGATGAGGGTGTCTATAAATCATTGGTATCACCAGCATTGAGCTCAGATCTTGTGGAGAGATAGAGTTGTTATTCAAGGCCTTTATATATAACAATGTTGGTTAATATGATGCTAGACAAATGGGTTACCAATCTGATTCTTCTTATGAGAAATTCTTCAGATTGAGAATGACCAAGTACCATTATGAATAACTCCCTAGTTAAGAAGGAGAGTTGTAAAGTGTAACTAGGTTCGGTCTTCATAATGACATGTAATTGTGATTTTTGTAAATGATGTAAAGAAGAAAAATAAAATTATTATGCCTTGCTTCATGGCTTTCATGAGCAAGAGGTTTTATTTTTAGATAAGCTCCCATTGAAAGCTTTAGGATTTATCATATAGAGTCAATGTCATATATGAAGATTGTATATGAGTCTACAAAAAGTCTAGAAGCCCTCCAACGACAAGCACTAGTCATCCTCTTGAAGTCGGCCTCAAAACAAAGAAAAGAACTCATGTTGGCTCACCTAAAATAGACACACCTAATCGGACAGGCACAGGTCAGCGTATTTATGGAGCAGACTACTATAAATACGTGGCTAGGTACTTTGCATTTCCACAGCTCAGAGTTCAAATTCCTCTGAGATTTTCGGATGGTAATTACAGTACATAACTTCGAATACCTCTGAGGTTCGGATTACAGAGTTTGGAGGGAAGTATAGAAGGAGCTCGGACTAGGGTACAGAAGTGGAGATTGGGTGCTGTCAAGGGAATTCGGATCCCTCTGAAATTCGTATCACAGTGGCAAAAAAGAAGGATAGGAGACAAGTTTGGATAGCATCACAGTCATGAATTTCGGTGCTATGAAGCAAGCCTCAGACTCAGTGCTACAGCAGAAGGATACAGTTAAGAAGAAGGGTATATACACCACAGCTAGATGATATACAGAAGCCACAATTCGGTGCTAGTTCGATGTTATGAAGGAGCTTCTATTCTGTGATATATTACAGTATTTCGGTGTTGTTGTAGTGAGGACATTTTGATGACAGTATTGTGATATGGTACAATGATATCTCAAGTATGTCTACAGTTCGTTGCTATCACATTATGCCCAGAAAGAGTCTACAGTTCGTTGCTATCACATTATGCCCAGAAAGAAGAACTAGTGTCTTGGTCTTGGAGTGGCTAATAGGTCAAGGGATTTGGTCTTGGTATTTGTCAATTGGAATCTCTATAAGAAGGAATTGTGCAGGTTTTCCTCTCAAAGAGTGAGAGGTTTTGGCCCTGGCTGATAGCCTACATTCTGTGTCTCGTTTATTTATGTTCATGCATTGGTTACAGTTTGATGAAGAAGAACACTAATAATCTAAGAAGAAGAAGATTCTAATCTAATGATGTAAAGAGCATTCTCAAGCAGTTACTAATCAAAGAGAAATCACCTACTAATGATGCCCTAGATTTCTCAACAATATGCAGCAAGAGAAGGAGAGAATTTTTGCTTGCAGGTATGCACTAGGATTTAAGAGGATCCTAAATAATAGGAGTCCAAATCTGCACTAGGAAATAGGAGACTTCCCACGCTAGAAGATAGGGGCATAGAAACAGCGCAAGCAAGAGGAGTTGGATCAGGATTGTGTGCAAGGTGTTCAAGCTTAGTTTAACTAGGGAAAACATGTGTGTTTTCTAGTAAATTGTATTGCCTTGTAAGATATCAATTACACAAATTTGATGAAAATGGTACCGAGGAATTGTTTCCTAGGCACTTCTCCTTTTGGCCTAGGGAGACACATAAATTACCTTTTGTCTAAGTGATATTATGAGTTTATTAATATCAAGGAGGGCTAAAGTACTTTTTATGTGGAGTACTATGTACTTTTAATTATTAAAATCACATGTGTTTTAAAAGTGACTTTATGTGTAAAGTACTAAAGTACACTTTATTTTATTAAAGTGACTTATGTTCTAAAAGTCACTTTATGAGAAAAAGTGACCAAGGTACTAAAACATCAAAAAGTACTAGGGAGGCTCATTAATAGAAAGGGGGACCACATGAGGAGGGGTCAAGTAGGGGACTAATCTCCACCCTTGATCTAATGGTTTGAGATTGAATCTAAACCATTAGATCTTAGGGATAGTGTTCCTATCTTATTGGAAAGACAAAAAGGGAGAAAAGGAGAGTGAGCTCATTCATTATTCTCATGAGAAGATTGAGAAGAGGAGAGAACAGCTAAAGGGAGGAAGATTGCTATACTTGGGAAGCGAAATTGAATCCTTGGAGAGGCTACCAGTTCGAACTACAACAGAGATACCTTGCATGAATTTCCAGTATGCTCCAGCATTCAAGTCGAGTTTGCAGTGGTGCTTCGCCTGAGATTGCAGCTGTATTTTTCACTGTGATTAGACTTCAACTGAGGCCAAGTTTTGTGGGGGAATTTAGGCAGAGTTTAAGCCTAAACTTCACCAGACATTTGGGCCGAGATTTCCAGGTGAGGAACTCCAGATTTGAGACCGATAATTTGGGGGAGTAGACCCAATTCTGAGGCCGAGAATTTCGGGTGCGAGAAGACCGAAACAGAGGCCGAGAATTTTGTGTATGAATAGACCCAGAACTTGTCACTGTCAGCAAAAATTTTGGAGGCTACTTCAATGCAGTTTTCAGAGGATTCTAGTCAAAGTTTAAGGCTTGAATCTCAAGGAGAGTATCAGCGATCTTTAGGCACTGAATTCGTGGTACTGGCACAGAGAACAAGCTAGTGTTTGAAACAGAAAAATTAGTCTGAGTTAAGGGTCGTGTGGAGGCTTCAACTTACTTGTATTCTCACTGTGTCAACAGCAAACTTACAAAAGGGAGATAAGTTAACCTTTCTCTGTTGTACAAATTCCTTTAGAAGCAAAATAATAGCCTCCTTCCAGCACTGGTTTCCCCATTGTGGGGTTTTTCCAAGGTCTAGTTGACCAAAACAATTATGTTAAATAATTGTGTGTGTTTGCTACTTTTCTAGTGTGTTAGATGTGCAAAGAGAAATAGTAGAGTAGCTCTAATGTTTTATGTAAATGCAATTATCAATCTCATATTTTCATGAAGGGTTTGGGCATTAAGTTTAAGCCATGAAAAACATAAAACTGGGTTGGGCTTCACGCTAGACACAAATTTCTACATGGTATTACAGACAGAGGGGTCAAACCAGAGACTTTTATCACAGTTGATACTAAGACTAGTAAGCATTAAACTTCTGCTAGCAGTGAACAGACTAATAAACCTTGCCAGAAACCCAAAGACTTCAGCAGCTGAGAGGAAGGAAGGTTTATAGTTCACAAATTTGCTCCATTTTGTTCGTGTGAGGGTCATGGCAACAGGATTGAGGGTAGAGGACAGATTGGCAGGGGTTGATAATTTTGGCCCTTGGAAGGAGAGTGATGTTTTTACTGGAGGAAGTTGGAAGTATGGAACATTGTAGAGGCTCATGTACAACCTCCTACTAATGCTACTTAGTTGGCGGAATTAAACAACAAGAATGTGAAGGCTAAGAGGATCCTTCTAGATGCCATCAAGGACCACTTATTCCTTCATGTGTTTGGGATGAGAAATGCCTACCAGATGTGGGAGTCCATGGTCTCATTACACCAAAGTCCTAATGAGAACAGGAAGATGGTGCTGAGGCAAAAGCTAAGAAACACCAAGACGACCAAGACTAGGATCTCTCTGGTGGAACTAATTGGTCAGGATTGCATTGGATAGATTCACCGAAAAATGGGATGGATTCATACATGGCATTGTGGCCAGAGCACTTTCCTAGTTGGAGGAGGATGTGGTGTTGATTTGTGGGCGCATCAGATGTGCTCTAGCCATGAAAATTCGTGGAGAGGCTAAGGCACATAAGATCTCCAAGACCCATAAATGGTTCGGGGAATTTCTACCCGGTTGGAGAGATATTAAAATAATTAATATTTTTAATGGAGTTCCTAAGTCTAAACTTAGGAAAATTAAAATATTAATGGGTATTAATATAAAACTGGGTGAGAATGTTCTAAATGACATGGATCAAGCCAAATCTAATCTTAGTTGTTGATTAGAGACTTAATCTCGGCCGTTGGTTCATCAACAGGAAAAGTATAAGAGGAGGCTTGAGGGTCCGTTCGAGATACACCAAATCGATCAGTCAGTTCGATTTTCTGGAGCGGGGTTTGCTGAGAGAATCAAACCAGTGATCCGTTGTAGCGAGGGGCAGTTCGGCATGAGGCCGAGAATGCATAGCAAAGAGGTAGAGATAGTGCCAGAAAGACAGCACAGAGCCTGGAAAGGCTAACACAGAGGCAGCTGGGAGCTACGCAGAGGCTGAAGAGGCCAGCGTGGGTGACACAGAGGGTTTGAGAGCTGATGCAGAGGCTTCAATAGCTACACAGAGGCTAGCAGAGTTGACGCAGGGCCAAAAGGCAGTGTTGGAAGAATTTTCGTGGGGCGGACTGAGTCCTGGTGAGCCAGGAAGGGTGACGCAGTCCCTGCAGAATGACGTAGAGCAGCAGAGAAGCTTGGAGCAGCTTTTGTTGTCCAACTAAGGAGCTGCTATTATTGTTGTGGATCGTTCATCCGGTGTTTGATCAGCCGGAATATCTGACTCTGAGGAGAGGTACTACTGCGGAGGACATTCTCTGTTGGGTGAGCCATTTCTGGACCCTAGATGTATTCAGAAACTGCATAATAATAAACCCCTCATATATGTTGCACTGGTTTTCCCGCATTGGGTTTTTCCGAGGACAAATGTTCAAAAATAACGGTGTCTCTTGTGTGTTTGTCTCAGTTATTTCAATTGTTGATTTGTATATGAGTTAAGGCTACATTTGTGTTTATTTTCAGTATTTACATTTATAAATAACGTGTTAATGAAAAGAACAAGTAGGAGAAAATAAACCAGATATGCAGTAGGGATTTCTAACGTGTCAGACTTAGAAATTTCAACATGTGGGACGATTTCATCCAAGTGGAGATCAGGAGGAGTGCTAAGGTGGGCAACAAGAGTGGTGGGGGAGGTGAGGAGGAGAATGTCGCCCTTGCAGTGAAGGGTGGGAAGAAGGCCAAGAATAGATCTTCTAGTGGAGCAAAGAAGGAGAAGGGGAAGCATAAGACTAAGGAGAAGGACATGAGCGAAGTGAAATACTTTTCCTGTGGGAAGATGGGTCACTTTGTTCAGTATCCCAATAAGAAGAATAAGAAGCAGGGAGTTACAGCTTCAGCAGAGGTAGACGATTTCACTTCTAGATTTGACACCAGTTTGCCTTATTAGCAGAGTGGATGAGTTTGCCTTGGTTGTCAGTTTAAACACACATGTTACATCTTCCCATGCATGGTTTGTTGATAATAGAGCATCCTGCCATATGACCGGAGTGAGAGAGCACTTCACGTGTCTCTCAGAGGATGACATTGACTTGAGGTTGTGCTTGGAGATAACTCCAAGGTCAGAGTAGCAGGAGTAGGGATAGTATCATTTCAGAGGGAGTCATTACCTCCTCTGAAGGTGACAGTTGTTCTATATGTTCCAGAGTTGAAGAAGAGCTTGATATCGGTGTCTAGCTTCGAGGACAAGGGGTATGAGATGTTGTTCTAAAACGGACATGTGCTTATATATCCCAAATGATCCAGTATCGAGTCTGCTCTGTGATTAGAGTCCGTAGTGAGAGGCTATACAGGCTTATGTTTCAGCCTATTAGAGCCTTGGTGGCACAGACCAGCAATAGCAAGTTGTGCAAGCTATGGCACAGCAAGATGGCCCACTTGCACCATGGAGCTTTCAAGATGTTCAGGGAGATTGTTACAAGTTTTCCAGACTTAAGCACAAAGCATCATGATGCATGTAGGGGGTGTGCTTTGGGAAAGTACACCAAGACACCTTTCGTGAGCAGTGACAACAAAGTTGCAGGTGTCCTTGACTTGGTACACTTTGATGTTTGTGGTCTTGTGTTTCATGTTTCATTGACAAGATATGAAACCTAAAATAAAAAAGGCTTTAAACAATATACCTTTAAGTTGAATGAGGCTTCCTGAAGGTTTTTGAAATCGAGTCCAGACCCGCATTCAATGAGCGAAAATGAGTTTGGATAGGGTTTCTATATGTGGTCGCAGGACTTGCGAGAGCATATCTATAAAGCAAAAAGTTTTATCAGGAGATCACGGAGGAAGCTTTCTATATCTTTGTATCCAGCGAATAAATCGGGCCCTGGGGATCTTTCCCTGTTTGGAACCCAGTCCTTGTTCATTGCTTTTGGGATGTCAATCTAAACCCTTTGCTTTTTTAGTTTGAATAACATCACCAAACCCACGAAAAATTGCTAAAGGATTCCTTTTTTGCAATCTTGGAGCTACGTATTTCTAAATGGTGCCTTTTAGACTCAATTGGTTTTGGCAGACCAAGATCCAACCAAGATGGATGGGCGTCCCGCGTTGTTTTTATCAATAGTATACCAGATCGTGCCCATGCCGGAATGGATCAATGTCTATCATTGTTCCTTCTTGTCGGATCTGGTTGGATTGAGGCAATTTTTTCTTGCAATCATTACTTTGATCTATCTGGCAAGTTCGACCTGCAAATTGAGAGCCTGCACAGATCTTTGCCTCTAGTTTGGGATCAGATGGGGCTCAAATGGAAGCGAAAGAGCTTTCCCTCAATGGATCTATGGAGGCATTCTTCGAATCAAACCCTCAGCTACATGAAATAACTTTTTTCCTGGTGGATCATTGTGGAAATATGGTTTCTTCAATAGATCTAGGGGAATTTAAACAAATCCATCTAAACTTCCAAAGTCGAAGGATACCTTAACATATTTGAAGGATCCCAATTGCAAAAATCCAGATTAGGCACTGAGAGCACATATACAATTTTTTGTCAAAACCCATACTGGGAAATCAGTAACCATGTGGGTCTGGGATGAGGATCGGGTACAAGATCTTAAGATGAATATTCAAGAAATATTCAAGAAAGGTTGGGTATTCCAGTAAAGTTTCAAAATTTGATTTATGCAGGGAAATCAATGTCGGACACCAAGATGCAAAACTATGACATTAAACGTGACTCAACTACCATCCTAAACGTGAGATTACACGAAGGATGTCCTGGATCTAACAACATTACAGGTCCATTTTCTTTCAAGGAAGCAGTAAAAGGAAGAGTTGATCCACTGAAAAATTCTGATCATATTCCTAATATCCCTGGTCCCTATATTGTGGATCAGATGAAACAAGTGTTGATTATGACAGTTAATCTATCAGAGGTCTATGATCTTTATTCTGAGTTCCATTCTAAAGCAGTTATTTGCAGATTTAACAGTTTCTGGCCCAAGCCGGAGGCCCTTCATCAATGGATCTTTACAACATGGACTGAAAATTGTGATATTCATTTGGGTTCCAAGGGTTTTCTTGTTGTAAAATTTGATACAACTAAATATTCGGATTCTGCCTTAAAGGGGGGTCCATGGTTCTGGGGTAGTGCAAGTCTTTTTATGATTCCATGGTTTCCCAGTTTTGATGCTAATACCATTGTGGTTTCGAGAAGGACAATGTGGGTCAGGTTGCATAACCTCCCATTGCATTTTTGCCATCATAATGTTCTAGCAGGAATAGGCAACTCACTGACTAAATTCCTAAAGGTCAATGCAAATAGAGTTACAAAAGGAAGTTTTACTTTTGCTAGGATATGCATAGAGGTAAACCTTAGCAAAGGTTTACCCGATTGTATTATTTTGATTCATAATAATATTAAGTGGTCCCAGTCGTTAGACATTGAAAACACCGCATTTAGATGCCATACATGTCTTCAAACTAGACATTTGCAAAATTCGTGTCCTCAGGCAAATGAGTCCAAAAAAGAAAAAAGAGGCAAGACCAAAAGCCAAAGGGTTGGCATTTTTCAGATCCACACAATATTGAAGCAGAGGAGGAAGAAAATCTAGTGAGCACTACAAATACTTTTGATCAGATTTTCCAAGAAGACATTGTACATCAAGGGGATGAGCAGGCAAGATCGAAGGTCCCAAGTCCAACAAACGCAATAAAAACTACAGCACACCAGCAACGGAATGAGAAGAATATCTCTGAAAGGGAGGCTAGTGGCACAAAAAGAAATCATGCATCATAGAGTTCTGACTCGAATAAAGAAATCAATGTAAATGAGGAAGAGAATCAAATGGCTATTGTAATTTCCACCCCCAACTCTGATGGTTGGCAAAAAGTGGAGAAAAAAAGGGTAGAAAAAGTTAATTTGGTGTATTGTTTTTATTAGCTTCGTTTATGGGGCCCCAGTCAATGGTTGGTTTTAGCGAATGCTTTTTTAGCATCTTTTTTAATGATTGTTGAGAGATCAACAGTCACTTATTTTGGATGTGCTTTATAGCATCTATAGCTTGTAATTTTCACTAATTTATTAATGGAATTATGATTTATTAATTGGGGAAAAAAACATTGACTGGATGTGAGTACTATGTGACCTTCATTGATGACCACTCGGGGAAGAACTGGGTTTTCTTTCTGAAGACCAAGGATGAGGTCTTCAAGAGGTTCCAAGAGTTTAAGGCTCTTGTAGAGAACCAGACGAGGAAGAAGATCAAGGTGTTAAGATCTGATAATGGGGGCGAGTATACCTCCACGGAGATGAAGGATTTTTGTAAGAGTGTGGCCATCAAGAGGGAGTTTATAATGCCATATAACCCCCAGCGGAATGGGATGGCAGAGAGGAAGAACAGGGTCATGGTGGTTGCAGCTAGAGCGATGTTGCAAGATCAGAGTTTGCCTTTCTTCTTGTGGGCTGAGGCGTGTAACACTGTAGTATAATTGCAGAACGTTAGCACACATGGAGTCTTGGGGAGTAAGACTTCTAAGGAGGTGTTTACTGGCAAGAAGTCGGAGGTGGAGCACATCAGGATTTTTGGGTGCCTCACATATTCACTCATCCCTAAGGAGAAGATAACAAAGTTGAAACCCACTACAAAGAAGGGTATCCTAGTGTGTTACAATGAGACCTGTTACCCACCATTTTGTGGGTGATATCCCTAAGAGAAAAAAAATTCCCATGATGGTCCTCAGCTGGCAGCCAGCAGTCCCCTGTAGCCACCAACTAGCTTGTTGTGCCATTTCCCCGCCACCTGAGCCAGCCATGTGGTCCCTCACCCATTTGTCATGATCATATGTTTGAAGGTGAGCCTCCCAAACCTAAAGGTATGCCTTGTCATTTGGTAATTGAGTATTTTAGTTTACTTATCACGGAAACTATTGGGCATGGACTAATGGGGGGATTCGGCAAATAAAGTGGGCTAGGTCTATGCTCTTGTCCCCTAAATCTCTTTTAGGATGTTAACCTTGAACCCTAGTCCTGTGGTATCTCTTTTACTAGCCTTTGAGCTTCTGGGATGGTATTACATGAGAAACCCCAATTTTGGATGTGTGGTCCCGCTCCCCGATTCACATATATCACTCCCCTTTCGCTCATTATAAACCCTTTCATCACTTCTCCCACCTAGGTCCACATAGGGTCAACCACCCGCCTCCCCTTGCCCACATCTTGGGTCGAGCCTGGAATGATGCCCTGGAGGTTGATGCAGCTAAAAAGAAAAGAAAAAGCATAATTGGCCACATTCAAAAGGAAATTGTACCACAAAATCCAAAAGATGGTCAGGACAAACACATTTGACGGGTGGGCAAAAGCCATTACATGAGCTCTACCCCTTTCATTGCCATCATTCTGGTTCCTGTAGGCCCTAGATGAGCCTCCTTTATCATTCAGGAACCCATGATTGTCCCAACCCCTTGGGGGCAATGAAATGTCTCAACTTAAAAAGGGGGTATCCACTACTATACTTTGCACATCATGTTCTCATTCCTTTGGGCCCCGAGAAGTTAACCAAAGAAAATCATAAAAAGGCAAAAAGGCATTCCAAGAAGGGTGGAAAAAGCAAGGTTGAGGTAACTCAAGTACCACAATTGCTCCCTCCTACACATCACTTACCCAAGTGTGGGCTTCCCTTTTATTAGCTTAATAGCTACCCTTGTGCCATGGATGTGACCCAGGTTGTTCCCCTTTATCCCCTACTTCATTCAATCATTATATCACAGGCCCCCACTATTTGATGGATGTACCATGGACATACCACCCCCTCTAGAAGCAAAAACCACCTAATAGGGTGATTGGTTAACCCCTCTTGGAGCTTGGAGACATTAGCACATGCCAAAGCCCATTATGAAATGGCATGCCATTATGAAGTGCCCACTTGTTTTCCATGATTTGTAAATTCTTTTACTTAAATCCTTTAATGACTTGATATGCTAGAAGGTGCAGGGAAACATTGGCGGCAACAGGAACAATTCCATGGACCCCCAGAGTCATTCAGAGATTGCTTATGGTTCACCTATTGGATGAGGAAGATGCACCTGGTTCACCATGCCCAACCGCACCCACAGTTACATTATGCACTTGGCAGATGACCCAGGACTTGTATGGTGATGTGACATCACTTTTACCATCATCTAAGCCCTTGCAGATGGTCTACAGACATCTTCGATCTGATTGGAGACCCATGAGGACACTTGTGTGTCCTGACATCCACTTGGGAGCACCACAGGTTTATTACTTGGAGAACAAGAAGCCACCCCCTTGTCCACTACTTTTGGGAGTCCTATTTCACATTTTGGCACATATGGACTTCATCAGGCCTCCTCTAAGGCCCATGGACATGCATTATTGAGCATTTGACCTCTTGAGAGGCTTATTCTTTTCGTTTTGAGCTACTTTGGTGGGCTTGTCACCAAAAGTTAGTTATCTTGTACATTATTTTATTGTAGGGGCTTAATTAGGCCTAATTAGCTAAATCGAACTCATTAGAAATGTAAAAATACAAATGATGTGATTTCATTTTAGCATCATCACATGGGTTGGATCATATTTTCTTGTGAGATTTTCGCTATCTTTTGAGGATGAGACTTTTTGGATGAATGGATGAATTTCGATGTTTGGTTATTTTTCTTTGTCTTGGAATTTCTATGATTGGAATATCTTGGTGATTGGATATATTCTTCTTACATGTAAGTATCATTTTAATGCTATTTTGATTCTTTATATTGTTGCATTCATGATATTGGGATTTTCGCTATTCTAGGGTTAATTTGCTGCTTTTCTTGGAACGAAATTGTGGAAATTGAATCTTTAAATAGTGTTGTATCATGATTGGGCCATGTTTGAACGAATGAATGTTCCTAGAGACATCCTTGTCATGATAAGTCACCAAATATTGTTGAGTGAAGTATAAATGACCATGAAGCTACTTCTATTAAGCCCTAATGCCAAACGAAGTTGTCTTTTAGGCCTCCTTGACAAGTGGAAATCAATCCAAACCCTAAACCTTCCATGACTCCATCTCTCCCAAAGGATTAGGCACTAGTCCTCCATAGGTGATCACCTTAAAGCATATTTTTCTCACCTTCTCTTTTCTTTTCTAGGCCTAGCCTGCATATGTCACCTAGGGCATCAATTATCTCACAATCTACCCATCCAAATACTTTGATTTTTGGTCCACAACTGCGTTGGTGTGTCCTCAAGAAGCCCTCCAAATTTCATGAGATTCCGACAATGGGATCTTGAGATATCGCAAGCCCTAGCTCGAAGACCAATTCTTGCCCTTGGTTTCCCTTAGGCTAGAAACCTCACTGGGATCCTTACATTGCCTTTCATTGAAAATTCATTCCTTGATCCCTTTCCCCTCCCTAATTAGGTCAAGTATATCATTGGTTGCTAAATCTTATCCCCTTGACCTAACCTCGGGTCCACTTGGTCCTGTGTGGTCCCATGCACTATCAAGGTTAATTCTTCAAAGATCACCTGGAACCCAAGTTTCCACAAGAATTCTAGGGCTTAGGGATCTCCTTTATAAGACACATACTCAAAACCTAACCCTTGAAATTCTCCCCAAGCCCTTCCTAGAGAGCCTTCCATCTTGTCTTCCAAGACAAGCAAGCCACAATCTTGAGCCTCTCTTGTGAATAGGCTTCTAGGATCACCCTTCATCCTATCTTTGATCTATTCATCTTTGTGATCCTTATAATACCAGGTCTCCTCCCATCAATGAAAGTTTGTAAAAAGTAGGGACCTTTAGTTGAGGTTACAGTGGACTATTGCTCCATTGTTGCCCTTGACCTAGCAATTGTCCCTCTAGGATCCCCTTCTAGGACCCTTGCTAGTTTGAGCGGTAACAAGACCAACAGGGCTTATTATGTATACATTCCTCCGTAGAGGAAAGTTGTCCAGAGGCAGGATGTGAGATTTGAGGAGTGGGCCTTGAGGAGGTTTGGGGAGGTTGACCAGGTAGAGCAACAGGCTCCGCAACAGGGGGGCACACCACAAGTTTCAAGAGCATCAGGTAGTACATCAAGATCAGGAGGATCATCTACTGCAATGGTGATTGGGTCTCAAACTCCAGTATCACCGAGTGTAGGATCACCTGGCACAGGATCGTCAGGTGCAAGATCTCAGGGTCAAGGATCTCCATTGGTTATAGCATAGACTTCCTCGTCGAGAGGAGAACCACCAGTTGAGGATTTTCCCATACCACCACAGGAGGCTACTATAGGGAATAGGAAACCAAGATGGCTTTGGGAGACCCTGAAGGAGGCTCAAAACGTTGTGAGGAAACCCAAGTGGTCAGTGAGGGAGAGCAAACCACCAAAGAGGTTGGTTGGCTTTGTGGCAAATGAGACAGAGCCAATTAGTTATGAGGAGGCCACCAGTCAGCAAAGCTAGAGGGATGCCATGGTGGAGTATGCTTCCATCATGAATAATGAAGTCTAGGAGGTAGTGTCGCGACCTGATGGGAAGTCAGTAGTGACTTCTAGGTGGATCTACAAGATCAAACATGTTGCAGATGGCAATGGAGAAGTTCAAAGCTCATTTTGTGGCGCGGGGATTCTCACGAGTAAAGGGTGTTGACTATAAGGAGACCTTCGCACCAGTTGCTCATTATACTTCCATTAGAGCAGTTATATCTATAGCAACTGAGATGGGTTGGAGGATTCACTAAATGGATGTGAAGATCTCCTTTCTTAATGGTGTTATATAGGAGGAGGTGTACAATGAGCAGCCACAGGGCTTCAAGGTGCACGGGAGGGAGTCTAATGTGTATAGTCTTAAGAAATATGGACTGAAGCAGGCGTCGAGGGCATGGTACGAGAGGATAGATGCCTACTTGCAACAGATTAGTTTCCAATAGAGTGATGCAAATTCAAACCTCTATTTCATTATGGTTGTTGACGATCCACTCATTCTAGTTATGTATGTGGATGACTTCTAGGTGGCTCTACAAGATCAAACATGCTGCAGATGGCAGAGTGGAGAAGTTCAAAGCTCATTTTGTGGCACGGGGATTCTCACGAGTAGAGGGTGTTGACTATAAGGAGACCTTCGCACCAATTGCTCATTATACTTCCATTAGAGCAATTATATCTATAACAGCTGAGATGGGTTGGAGGATTCACCAAATGGATGCGAAGACCGCCTTTCTCAATGGTGTTATATAGGAGGAGGTGTACAATGAGCAGCCACAGGGCTTTAAGGTGCATAGGAGGGAGTCTGATGTGTATAGGCTTAAGAAATATGGACTAAAGCAAGCGTCGAGGGCATGGTACGAGAGGATAGATGCCTACTTGCAACAAAAAAGTACTTCCGAGTGTTCTTTCTCATTAGGCTCAGCAGTTGTGTCATAGTTTAGTAGGAAACAGAGGTAAATGGCATTGAGCAGTGCAGAGACAGAGTATATGGCGGCTAGTTAGGCAGGTTGCGAGGCAATTTGGCTTCGCAAGATGATATTTGGCTTATTTGGTCAGAGGTTGAGACCAACAACGATATATTGTGATAATCATAATTGTATTAAACTCTTTGAGAATCCAATATTTCATAACTGGTCAAAGCATAGAGATCAGATACCACATCATCAAAGATTTGGGTTTAGAGGGGAGTCGTGAAGCTTGAGTATATATCCACTGATGAATAAGTAGCAGACATTCTCACCAAGTCATTGCCAAGGGGCAAGCATGTATTTTTCAAAGATAGGATGGGAGTGGTGAGAGACACCTTCCTCAGTAAGAGGGAGTGTTGAAAATGGTACCAAGGAAGTGTTTCCTAAGCATTTCTCCTTTTGGCCTAGGGAGACACATAAATTACCTTTTGTCTAAGTGACAAAAGTACACTTTATTTTATTAAAGTGACTTATGTTTTAAAAGTCACTTCATGAGAAAAAGTGACCAAGGTACTAAAACATCAAACGGTACTAGGGGGGCTCATTAATAGAAAGGGGGACTACATGAGGAGGGGTCAAGTAGGCGACTAATCTCCACCCTTGATCTAAAGGTTTGAGATTGAATCTCAACCATTAGATCTTAGGGATAGGGTTCCTATCTTATTCGAAAGTCAAAAAGGGAGAAAAGGAGAGTGAGATCATTCATTATTCTCATGAGAATATTGACCAAGGAGAGAACAGCTGAAGGGAGGAAGATGGCTATACATGGGAAGAGAAATCGAATGCTTGGAGAGGCTACCAGTTCGAACTACAGCAGAGATACCTTGCACAAATTTCCAGTATGTTCCAGCATTCAAGTCAAGTTTGCAGTGGTGCTTAGCCTTAGATTGCAGTTGTATCTTTCGCTGTGATTAGACTTCAACTGAGGCCAAGTTTTGTGGGAGAATTTAGGCAGAGTTTAATCCTAAACTTCAGCAGAAATTTGGGCCGAGAATTTCAGGTGAGCAGCTCCAGATTTGAGGTCGAGAATTTCGGGAGAGTAGAGCCAGTTCTGAGGCCGAGAATTTCAGATGTGAGAAGACCAGAACAAAGGCCAAGAATTTTGTGTATGAACAGACCCAGAACTTGTCACTGTCAGCGAAGTTTTTGGAGGCCACTTCAATGGTTCTAGCTAGAGTTTAAGGCTTGAATCTCAAGGAGAGTATCAGCTATCTTCGGGCACTAAATTCATGGTACTGGCACAGAGAACAAGCTAGTGTTTGAAACAGAAAAATCAGTCTGAGCTAAGGACTGTGTAGAGGATACAACTTACTTGTATTCTCACTGTGTCAGCAGCAAACTTACAGAAGGGAGATAAGTTAACCTTTCTCTGTTGTACAAATTCCTTTAGAAGAAAACTAATAGCCTCCTTCCAGCACTGGTTTTCCCCATTGTGGGGTTTTTCCAGGGTCTAGTTGACCAAAATAATTGTGTTAAATATTTGTGTGTGTTTGCTACTTTTCTAGTGTGTTAGTTGTGCAAAGAGAAATAGTAGAGTAGCTCTAGTGTTTTATGTAAATGCAATTATCAGTCTCATATTTCATGATGGGTTTGGGCATTAAACCATGCAAAACATAAAACTGGGTTGGGCTACAAGCTAGACACAAAATTCTCTCAATAAAATCTACAGCTAGTAGAGGGTTTTCCCAGTTGGGTTTCCCTAGAAAAAATCTTGTGTTTTTGCTATCATGTGATTGTGTTTTATTTTTGTTTTATTCCGCTGCAAATTGGTAGAGAAATTATGTGACTTGGTGCAATGATTAGTTTCAGATTTGTCACAACTGCAAGGAAATTTTACATGGTAGCAGAGCAAGGAACATAATAAAGACCAGCACAAGTTGATTAATACATCACAAGTGTGATACATCAAAAGGGAGTGTTGAAGAATGTAACTAGTGCCGGTCTTCATAAATTGTATTTGAGTCATGATGTAATTGTCCAAAAGATGAAAAGGAGAAATTTTTACTGTAAAAGAAAAATGACTTATTAAAGCATGGGTTTCATGCTTGGGTCATTGATCAACAGGTCAAAGCACCCATTGTGTGCTTCTAGGGTTTGTGTCTAGAGTCCTAGTACTTGTCAACATGTAAGAGACCCTTTTGGGCCTTGTAAATCAAGAAAGAAATTTATTATTAAAGTCAAAAATGTCATTTTTGCCTTCTCCACCAAGTCGGCCTCATGAAGAGATACGACCAGCTTGAAGAAGACTATTTATACCCAGCTTGAAGAAGACTATCAAAACAAAAGACATTCTAAATTGCAGAAGTTGCAGAGAAGAGCCAACATTCTGAATGACTTCATTGATTTGTGTTAAGGGCTGACTTGGCGGATGAAGGGAGTCTATGTTTTGGTCAAAAGATCAAGATTGTCTCAATTTGATTTGAATCTACTAGTGAAAGAGTTTGACTGCATTTTCCACTTCATAGGGGTTTTGCCCTTGCTGAGTGCCTACATATTCTGTTCTCATGTTTGGAAATTGTCTTGATGATGAAAAATATAATAACAAAGAAGAAGACATATTAACTAATCACAAGAAATTGTCAAGTAAAAAGAAATCTAACAAATCAGGAACCCTAATGTTGCCCTAATGGATTTCTCAACATGGTATCAGAGCTAAGGTCAGTGAAACAAGGCAGCTAAAGAGATCACTTTTATGTTAAAGGAAAAAGGTTTCATACCTACTTTTGAAGGTCGAGTTACCTAGGAGAAGAACCATCTGATATAGTATATTTCTGGGCATAATTATGAGTCTATATCCCTGCAACAAGGCCGCAGACCAGAATTTGTGAAACGAAATAGTTAAAAGGTCAAAGAAGGTTTTCCTTAAAGATCTGTGAGGCTAGAACAATAGTCTTAACAAGGCCGAGTCCATAATGAAATAAAGCAAAGTTCTGTACTTGAATATTAGTCTCTGTCATCAATCTTGAAATTTAAAAGTCACCCAGTTCTGTGCATCTGAAGTTACCATAAGTACTATGCAAAATCAAGATGAACGAGTCATAAATTTTGAAGAATAAAAGTAGTCCATGAAATCAACAAAGAAAGGATCAAAGGCTGAATTGTTTAGAGATTTTGTAGACCTACTTGAAAGGACTATTACAGAGCTACGGTCACCCTTAAATCAAGGAAGTCGAGACACCTTTAAAGGACGAGAATCTGTGAATCCGAGCCTCAATAGTCACTTAAAAAGCCGAACTGAAAGGATCACTTGTGCTTGATAAGACCTTTTTTTGAGAAGTTTGATTCAGTGGGACGTAATTTCAAATTGTTGAACAATGAAAAGAATCAAGGTCTACATAGAAAGTGAAAGAAGACCTTTGTGCATTGTGCTGAGAAATATGGGGCAGCATATAGACTAGGTTCTTTAGCTCAATTTCTCTTATACTTTGACAAGTTCTTGTGATTATTATATTTGTTCTTCATTTTTAATATTATGTTCCTTTCATCATCAAGACAAATGCCAAACATGAAGATCACAAAGACACCAAAGATTGGCACTCAACCAGGGAAAAACCCCTCTTTGAGGGGAAAACCCAGTCAAACCTTTTCTTCAACAAAATCATATCGAGTTGTAACAATCCAAGACCCTTTGACTTAGACCAGGACCTCCCTCCATCCATCAAGTCAGCTAAGCAGATAATTCATAAATCAGCGTCAAATAGTTCTAGGATCTCTGCCCTTTTTGTCATCCTATACCTTCAGCTCATGTATCCATACTTCGGTTCTGCACTCATAATATATTTCGGTCCTGCAACAATACTGAATTTCAGTCCTGCAACAATACTGAATTTCGGTGCTGCAACAATACTACACTTTGGCCCTGAAACAATACTACACTTTGGTCCTTTCTGTAGCCCTAAGATTTTCAGTTCTCTCTGCAACCTTGAGATTTTCGGCTTCTTTTAGGACAGTAGACTTCTCTTCTTCACTTGAACCTTCTTCTTCCTTTTAAGCTTAATTTGCATCCTCTTCTTCACTGAGAAATTGCAGATCGAATCACTTGTCTTCTCTGCTCCAAATTAGGTTGAACGTTAGGGTATATATAGTGGTTTGTCACTCTACTTGAAGGCCGACATGAACAGTAGGCAGAGCTGACTTTAGAAGATGTAGCTGATTTTGTAGACGATGGAGCCAACTTGAATGATGGAGGCTTATCATATACGTTGACTCAAATATATTTATCAATGTGGAAAAAGTCAAAGTCGGGATTACATCGGCAAGGGTCCAGAAATTGAAAAAGTCGTTAAAATCAGAAGGTTTTTGAAAAAGTGGGCAAAAAGTCGGCAAAATTTAAAAACTATAAAAATATTCATTTTTTTTAACAACTTTTTCAATAAAATCCAAAAATTTTCAAAAACAAAAAAATAAAAAATCGTTAAAGAAACTACCTCATACATGATTGTTTGGAAAAAAAAAATCCCAATTTAATCCTGACTTTTTCAACTGGGAAAAAATTGCCAAAAAAGTCTGCCAATTGTACTAGTAAAAAGAAAGAAAAATAAAATATTTATTTATAAAAAAAAAAAAAAAAATTATTATGAAATGGGTTTCTTGCCCATTATAGGTCAAAGTCAAACACCCATTGTGTGATTTAAGATTTGTTGAGTCATGTCAAAAGAGTCAAAGTCATGATGTAATAGTCCTTGTGTGGCTCAAGAAACAAGAAAGAAAAATTATTATTATGTAAAATTGAGTCTAGAAGCCACCAAAAGAGTAAGTCGGCCAGCCCCTTCAAGTCGGCCTAGAAGAGGCCTAATCCGCCCTCAAGAAGTCTATATAAAGGAGAGATGCTCAACCTCATAAGGATCATCACACACATCTTCTCTAATATGATCCAAGCGAAAGAAGGAGAGCAAAAGAGGAAGAGAAAAGCAGCAAGAAAGGAGAAGGTCGAAATTTCTGTTCTTGGGACTTCTACAGCTCACATGCGCGAGTTTACTGGAGGAACTAGGGTTTCCTCAGCTCTGATTTTTCAAAAATCTTGTTGGGGTTTGGTTGGCTTATCTTTTGGGTGGATGGTCTTGGGTCTAGGTCTTAGAAGTCTTCATTGAATTGATTCTATAAGGAAGAGTTTATGGGTTTTCCCCTTATGGGGTTTTGCCCTGGCTTGGAGCCTATTTCTAGTGTCTTCTTGTTTGCATTATGATCTTCTTATTGGCATTTGTCTTGATGATGAACAGATTGAAATTATAATAATGATGCCCTAATCTAATATCACAAGAAAGTGTCAAGAATTAAGAGAAATCAAATTAATAATTACTCTAACTACTCTGCCCTAGATTTCTCAACAATAAGAAGCTCAAGAAGGGTCTTTTACATAATGATTTTGACTTTGACTCAATACAAAAATCCTAGAGCACACAATGGGTGCTTTGACCTATTGACCATTGACCCAAGCATGAAACCCATGCTTTAATAAGTCAATTTTCTTTTATAATAAAAAATATTTTTTCTTTCTTTTGACAAATACAATTATGAAGACCGACACTAGTTACATTCTTCAACACTCCCTCTTAACTAGGGAGGTATTCATAATTACATATATACATAGGTACATGGATGAACTCAAAATGATATGATTCTACGAAGAGTCATAGCACACGCAATGCTATAGATTAGATACTTGACCAAGGTATCTAACCGATTGGGACTAAGGTGTGTTCCAAGCTTTAGCCACTATAGGTACCATCAGGCTTCAGCTCTAACACCAACCCAGTGATCTAGGTATCTTATCAAAGGTCAGAGCTCCACAAGACCAACAATACCCTCCCTACTAACGGATCTAGACATCATCACAGGTCGGCCAGATGTCCTCCCAAACATCTTGTCACCCCAATATGTTTCATCCCCCCCTCAACTATATCAAATGTATCCACTAGTCCAAGCATGCTTCAAAATTTTCAACCTTCTTATGGAGAGATCTGCCTGTACAATCACACAACCCCAATTAGTAAGAAACTTCTAAAGATATACAAGTTAGCACAAACCTCTGCAATCTTCAACTATTCTGATGTTGCTTAGGTCATCATCATATTTATTCAAACACATCTCGTCGGAAGCTTCCTACTTCAGCGTTTCTAGCAGCACCAAACACAGCCTCAACACTTCTTCCAAAACATCCAAGTCTTGTATCAATCACGAATAACCATTTGTAATGCTTTAGCCATTCTCCAATCTCAATCATCCCCATGTTCTTTACATTAAGTTATTAACTGGAGGAGATTCATTTTTCAACCAAACTCCCTCTCAACTAGGGAGATATATACTTTTTCTTTTATCCAAGTTTCTTCTTAACTAGGGGATAAGTCCATCAACAATTTATTCTTCCAGCCACACAAGATCTTTCTTTAGCATTATTATTTCACCGAAGAATTTTGATCTTCCAAAACTTTATTTCATCATTCCTTCTAACTTCACATGGCAACAAGGTCATCTATCAATCATTAAGATTCTTACAGGTCTCTCTTTCCATCATGCTCAACATTATCATTATCAAATATTAGGTAGGTAAGCATCTTCAACATCTTGAAGACTATGTACCTACAAACGAGCATATATGTACAAGCGCATGAAGTCGATTTTATCACTATAAGGTTAGCATGACATTATAATGGGAGCATCTAATATTATCAAAACTAAGAAATCATACTTTAGATAACAAGGATTACATCTTTCATACCTTATACTTTCACAACCATTTATGCTAGAGTTTTTGTAACTATATCAAGTTAAAATTTCAATCATAACGAAAGCATTTTTCATCTAGGGTTTCATCATCAAGCCCTAGGAACATATATCAATCTTTACTAGGGTTTTGTCATAGACCCTAGGCACAAACATTAAAATTTTAACGTTAGATATACAACAATTCGACCAAGCTAGGGTTTCAAACATACATAAGCACATACACCTAGGGTCTCATTTTTAAGATCTTAAATTACCTATGACAAGGGTTTTGTCATAAACCCTAATTCACCAAGCCCTAAGAATCTAGGGTTTTGTCATAATAACTTGATATCAACAATAAACCCTAAAAGGCTAACGTTTCATAACATTAACAAACCCTAAACATTAATAGAGTAGGATTTCACCATAGGTTCTAGACCTTATCAACAAACCCTAAGTAGACTAGGGTTTCATTATTGACATCAATATACCCTAAGCATCAAAAGGCTAGGGTTTTATAGTGAACCCTAAAAGTTAGGGTTTTACCAAAATGAACAAATAGCAAGAGATAAATAAGGGTATATTCAATCTAGAGATTAATCACCCTAACAATATAGAATCTTAATGATTCTACAGCAAACCCTAGACATGAAAGAGTTAGTAATATAAAGCAAAGTGATCATACCTTCTTACAACATAACTTACAGCCGTATACATACCTTGAGTTGTTCGTTAACAAACCTTGTAGTCTTCTTTGCAACAATCTTACTTTACAGGTCTTACCTTTAATATTTTCCTCGGAATCTAGCCATAATCTACATGCCTGCAAACTTAGCTCTTCCAAGGAAACTACTCAGAGAACCATCTAAGATCTCTTCTTGAGTAAAGTCATCCCACAACCGGCTCTAGTCTAGAAGTTTTTCTTGACCCACCACACACTTCACAAAGAAATCCCACTCTTTGGTTAAGCCCTTTAAGGCTATCTGCATCAACTCTAAGTCTGAGATGACTTCTCCTATAGCTGCAAACTCATCTTTTACTTGAGTCACTCTGGTAGGGTAAGAAGCCACGCTCTCATCTTTAGCCATCTTCACACTATGCAGCTTGTCATTGAGAGCCATCTTTCTATTCTCATTCTTTGCTTCATATAAATTCTTCAGAGTATACCACATCCCTTTGGTTGTTTGCTTCTCAGCCAAATGAGGGATAAGGTTGTATTTAACTCCATCTTGAATGATCCTTAGTGCTCTAGCTTCATTCACTTCATGAATATCCAATACAATAGGATCAAATGTGGGAAGCCATTCTCTCTCAATTGTTCAATAGAAAACAAACAAACAATTTTCCCCTTCACTTGCAAACTTGTAGGTCACTATGTCGACAGCCTTACTATCTCAATAAGAAATAATGTGTCCATTGTCCTTTCAGAGCCCAAGCCCTGATACCAAGTCGAAAAACTAGACAAAAATGCTAACAATCTCACTTAGTACTTTTTTCAAACACTTAGTGACCTTAGATTTCTGACTTCAATAAAAATCCCAACAGTGAAAATATTTAGCCCAATATTTCAACAGTATTTTTATAAGCAGAAATACATTCCATTAAGTACTTTGCAGCAGAAAGAATACTAACAGTAGACAACCATGAAAAACACACAGTGATTTAGGGCCAAGCCCAGGGCAAAACCCCAACAGGGGAAAACCCAGAGAAAATATTTTTATTCTTTAGCACTTCTCAGAAGAATGATACAATTAGCGGAAATAACCAGCAATTAATAAACAGACTTATCTTGCAATCAATCACCCTTATGCCTCGAAATCAATGCTAGTAAAGACTCCTTGATTTTTGCTCACATGCTATTCATAAATTTGTACTTGTACGATCAAGTACAACAATAAATGCTATCACAAACTGCCTCGATATCTATGTTGATCGATTCTGCCATGTAATATGGAACTGTATGGTCATATACAACAAAATATTTCTCAAAAATATGCCTCGGTTTTTATGCCCTTGCAGTTGTACAGAACTGTGTTGTACGACCTCACTAAAACCCTCGATCTCTTAGGATTTGTGCCTTGTTTCTGCTGAACTTTCACACTCTTCTTCACTGCTTGCTCTCTTTTATCTCAGATGTGTATCACACATTAATTTCTTCTCGTCTCTCTAAATGTCTTTTTGTACTTTATTTCTCATTGACCTAACCCTAACCAATCTAACCAACTTTTTCAATGGCTGTGATTTGATTAGATCAAGGGCTCACATTTAACCTCTCATATTAAATACAGTTTAATATTTATTAGATGCACTTTAAGTCACCCACTTATACACTTTAAGTTTATAAAGTACAAAAAATCACTTTAAGAATATAAACTCACTTTATATCAAAAAATACATCTAGAGAGACAACTTAATGTCCCCCACCCCATGATAAACATCACAACATGTAGAAGAACCTACTTCAACAGCATCGCCACTCCATGCCATAACAACAAGTGGTAAGAGTAGGGTCAGCAAAGGGCCTTTAACGAGTTAAAGAAGAAGATTGGTCAAAGGACCAGTTCTGGCATTACCAAACTTGCAGCAGCCCTTTGAAATGGAGACAAATGTGAGTGGGTATGCTATGGGAGAGATCTTGATGTAGCGAGGAAGGCCTGTAAGCTACCATTCCAAAGTATTTCATGGGGCAATTCTTAACTACCCTACCTACGACAAGGAGATCTATGCCCTGGTGCAAGTCGTAAAGAAGTGGAAGCACTATCTTATGGGAAAGGAGACAATAATCCACATAGATCGTTAGCCACTACCGTACTTGCAGGCCCAGAGTAAGCTACAATAGACCAGGCATTACAAGTAGATGGGGTTTCTCCAGCAGTTTCATTTAGTGATCAAAGTACAAGGAGAGCAGCACAAAAAAGTTGGTGGACATGCTTTCAAGAATTAAGGCCAACCACATCAAAGATCACAACATTAGGAACTTTGATGCACATTTAGCCATTCACCGATGATGCATATAGAAGGCATATTCATAAGATGAGGACTTCAAGGAGGTGTTTCAGCAGTTGCAGAATAAGAGTCATGTGCACGATGGTGACAACACCATTTACTACCATCTCCAAGATGAGTTACTCTAGAGGTTTGATAAGTTATGTGTTCCAAAAGGTGAGTGTTTGTAGTTGATTAGAGAGGTTCACACCTCAAAGGATGTCCGACACTTTGGTGTAGGGAAGACGATGGCCAACTTGCAGAGGTATTTGTATTGGGCCAAGATACAAGAACATGTTTTATAAGAGGATGCATGTTTTTTTGTACCAGCAAGCCTAGTAACAAGAAACAAGGTCAATATAATCCCTTACTCGTACCCATTTCTGGGAGATTTACCAACAACCAAGGGACATGACTACCTGTTTGTGGTAGTTAACAAGTTCTGAAAGATGTGTGTTCTAATGCCCGTAAAAAGACCATCAGTGGGCAACAAGCAATGAACTTGTTCTTTGGACAGGTTTGGGTGCACTTTGGATACCAAGGAGCATCTTTTTAGACAGGGGCACAAGATTTCTCAGTGCATTTTGGACTGCATTATGGGAGAAGATGGACACTAAGTTGAAGAGGTCTACAATATTCCATCCTCAAACAGATAGGAAAATAGAAGTAGTCAACAAAACTTTGGTGCAACTTTTGAGGGGTTATAATTAGAAGCATCCAAAGACTTGGGATGAAAATCTATTATATACACAACACTCTTATAACAGAGCAATCCACACTTCTACTGGTAAGTCCCCATTTGAAACTTGTTATTTTCCACCTTCACCTTTGGATATTGCATATGGGCAGAACGAAGGAGTAAGGGAGGATCTTATAGGGGATGCCTTGAGGGCTGAAAAAATTGTAGAAAAGATCAAGAAAATTCACATACAGGTACAAGATACACTACAGAAGTCACATGGAAAATACAAGGCCATGCATGATCAGCACAGAACAAAGAAGTCGTTCAAGGTGGGAGACAGCGTATGGTTATAGTTAAACAAGGAGAGGCTATAGGGTCCTGGTAAGAAAATCAAGGCTCTGCGATATGGCCCCTTTGAAATACTGGAAAGGTGGGAGATAACGCCCATAGACTCAGTCTACCCACATACATTCACATTTAATTAGTTTTAAATGTAGAGAATTTGAAGCATTATGAGCCTTCCATGCTAGATCAGGAAGAGGAACAAGTCCTACCTTCTGTAGAAGATTTGGCACCAGATGCTCAAGCAGAGTTAACAAAAGATACAAGTTTGAAAAAGAGGTCCAAAAGCACAAGATGGGGGCAACATGACCTTTGAGAAATTGGGTTGAAAGGGCAACTTTCAAGCAAAACTAAATGGTACACCAAAGAAGGTGGAGGAAAATTTGCTCACCTCATTCAGTGGAAGCTTTTGGGGACCAAAAGCCTCCCAAAATGGGGAGGTGTGATCCAGAATGGATCATTATATTGTTTTTCATCCATCTCGATGATTTTAGAGTGGAAAAAGTGGAGGAATCAACTCACAAAACCATTTTTACCAGCAAGACCTAATTTGGCAAATTGGGGTATGGAACCTTTTGGGAGCATTTAGAGGCATTGAATGATGATTATTAGGGGGTAAATCTTTGTCGCTTTAGCACTGCACATTTTTTTCATATTCTACACACAAATACCTTTCCAATGGCACAAGAATTGCCTCAATCGGAGTATGTATACAAAAGTTATGCTACTCAGAAGTTGACTTTCCTATTTTCACCCCCATAATTCGAGAGAATGCCACGTCAACCCCCATTATTCATGGAAAAGGGGATAGCCACATGATTATGATGAAGACGACTCTAGAAGAGTCCATATTGTAACTCTGGTTAAGAATTGAGATAGTCAAACCTAACCACTAGTAGGCTATCGAGCTATGTTATAACCATGCCACTAGGAGGAAAAGGGGTTCCATTCTTTTCGAATGCATTCATTCCACAAACAAGCAAAATAGCCAAGAGGGGTAGGGAGAGAGCACACAGAGAATTTGTGCACTATAGTAGCCCACGGGCCACAGGCCTTACTTCTTTGTACTTGTATCCATTTTCAGTTCAAAGAAAGAGAGCAGAACGACCTCCCCTTCCAACTGGGTTTTCTCCCAAAAGGATTTCCCACGCTATATCTTGTGTCAAATCATGGTTTGTGAGTTTTTATTTCATTGTTATCTATTCCATGCATAGTTTTAACGACAATCGTGATTCCTATAGGTGGTATCAAAGCCAAAAGTCTAGAGTTCGAATCACACCCGGTTCGCGGGAGATTGTTGGACATTGGATAAACCAACGCTCCCCACGTGTTTTACGACATGTGCTTAACCGCCTCTCATGGATCTGTTAACAATGACAATGCGTCCGTTTACTACAACTATGGGTTTTGGTGTAATGACAATTGTGATTCCAACATCAAGTGTTAGAGTTAAGAGAAGGCTAAGGGAGTATGCTTGAGTTCATATGAAGTAGAAGTGCAGAGAAGAAGCATGAGCTCAATCTAGCAGATATATTCTTATGTCAAGCTACTATTAAATGGGAGAGAAAAAGGCATACACCTAGTTAACTAGACCACACACTCACTGTCATTGCTCAGTTATATCCCCACTCATGCATGCGCTATAGTTAACTCCGAGAAAAGTGACAACTCATCCCTAAATTAGTGTATGTGTCCCAGTGGTCTTTAGTTCATTCTTGCATGCACTCCAAACAACCCTTAGTCACTCTTAGTCTTATCCCTACGCATTGATCCATGTGTATGCATCCAAACCCAATGTGGCTCTACATCCTTCTCTTCTTGGGTAAGCCAAGGAAAGGACAATTGATTTGTTATTAGTATTCCTAGTTTGAGTTAGGGACATTACAGTCCTCCCCACCCAAAGAATGCTTGTCCTCAAGCATTTGTAGATCAAGATGCTTAAGAATCTCCTCCCCTTCCCATGTTGTATCCTCCAAGGGCAAGTTTTTCCATTTGATGAGATATTCAGAGATTAATTCATTCCTCAATTGTTTCTCCCTTACCTACAGAATGATCTCTAGAATAAGTATCAATTTACCTTCTTCATCCATGGGAGCTAATTTTGTTGAAGGAGTCACATATTGCCCTAGAGCCTTTTTTAGGCATGATACATGAAATACATTGTGAATCTTGCTTGTAAAACATAGCTCCAACTCATATGCTACTTCACCAATTCTCCTAATCACCATGAAAGGCCTATAAAATCAAGGTTTAAGCTTTTCCGCTCTATTGATCTTCAATGAAAATTGTCTATAAGGTTGAAGATGCAAAAATACTAGGTCTCCCATCTCAAAAGACTCTAAATTTGATGGCGATCAACATATTTCTTATGTTGTAACCCTATGCGATCTTAATATTCTTCTTGAGTGAATTAAAGACATCTTGGTTCCCTTTAGCCCACTCAAGAGCTTGTGGAGCTCTAGAATAAAAAAAGACCAAATCCACAAATGTAGAAGCTTCATAACCATACAGGCTTTAAAAGGAGTCATGTCGATGCGCATGTGATATGTAGTGTTGTAACAAAATTCTGCCAAATATAACCATTTTACCCATTTTTTTTCTATCCCGACAGATAGTTCCTTAAGTAGACCTCAAGCCATTTATGTACACTTTCAGCTTGAACATCTGTTTGACGATGATAACTAGTGCTATGATCAAGTTTTGTTCCTGACAACTTCATCAATTCTTACCAAAAAGTGCTAATGAATATGCAATCCCTGTCACTTACAATCCTCTTAGGCACACCATGAAGTCTAAATACATGTTCAAAAATAGACCAACAACAGTTGGAGGTTTAGATTCAAAAGGCATTGGCATGAAATGAGCATATTTAGTAAGTTTGTCCACCACAACAAAAATGCAGTCCTTACCATTTACCTTAGGCAGCACCGTGATAAAATCCATTGATATTTTTTCCCACTTTTGGTTGGGAATAGAAAGTGGTTGCAGCAGGCTTACAGGGAAGGAAATTATTGTCTTTTATCATTGGCATTCTATGCATTCCCTCGCATGATTGAGAACATCATCCTTCATACCAATGTTGAAAGCATCAGCATCGAGATAAAATTGGCAAGGGTCTGGAAAACCAAATATCGTAAAAATAAGGAAAATATCAATAAAAATTAACAAACAGCGACTTGGAAAAAAAATCACAATTTATGGGTTTTATCGCGATAAAATCGAGACGTCTGCAACACTGCTTCATACCCTTCCATGATAACCTTTCATGAACATACCTATACGTCTTAAAATAACCAAGGTGACCAGCAAGCTAATTGTTATGAACAACGATTAAAATTTTGTGCTTAAACTCACTTTAAGCCACTAGGCAAATTATTTTCTTGTCATAGATGATGTCATTCATCACTTTATAATTTCATCATCAATTTTACGTCTAAAATATCACAAGCAAGCTGATTTTTTGCATGTTCTACAAGTATGTGATCTTTCCAAGAGGCTGAAATTTCTTAAAGTGAGCAAAATGAAGGATTTCTAAATAATGCATCAACAACAACATTATTCTTCCCCTTGACGAATTCAATGTCAAAGTCATACCCTTGTAGCTTACTTACCCATTATTGTTGTCTCTCATTTAATCCTTTTTGCTCCATGAAATACTTGAGGTTGTTATGATCAGTTCTCACAGTAAACTTGTTGCCCACAAGATATTGACGAAACTTCTCAAGTGTGTGCATTATGTCCAACATCTCTTTATCATATGTGGAGAATCTCCTTTCAACGCCATTCAATTTTTGTCTTTCATAAGCAATGGGATGCTTGTCTTGTATCAAAACAACCCCAATACCAATACCTAATGCATCACACTCAAGCACAAAAGGTCTAGAGAAATTTGGTAATGCCAAAGCAGGACAAGTACTTATTACCTTCTTAAGGTGATCCATAATTCCTTGATTCTCATCTCTCCAAACAAAGCATCATTCTTTCTCGATTTGATCAAAGGAGTGGTTAATGAAGAAAATCGCTTCACAAGTTGTGTATAGTATATGCACAAATGAAGCCCCTTTATTGTGACAAGTTCTTTGGTGGTGGCCAGTCAAGTATAGTTTGAATCTTCTCCCAATGTGTCTGTTACCCACCACATGTGGGTAGTGTATATAGGAGAATTTTTTTCTCCTAGATGGTCCTCAGTTGGAGCCAGCAGCCACCAGATAGCTCGATGTGCCATTATCTCCGCCACCTGAGCCAGCAATGTGATCCCTCGCTTACTTGTTATGATTGTATGTTTGAAGGTGGGCCTCCCAACCCCGAAGGTATGGCATTTCATTGGTATAGTTGAGTAATTTTCCTTACTTGTCATGAGCACTTTTGGGGACGGATTGTTGGGGGGATTCGCGAAAAGAGTGGGCTAGGTCTGTACTCTTGTCTCCATTACCTGATTTTGTGGTTATCCTTGTATCCTAGTCCCGTGGGATCTCCTTTACTGGCGACTAGCTTTAGGGTTGGCACTACATGGGAAATCTCGATTTTGGTTGTGTTGTCATGTTTCCCGACACCATATACATCACTCCCTTCCACTTATTTTAGCCCCATTCGTCTCTTTTCACATTCGGGTCCACATGTGTCCACTAGGTCCACATAGGGTTAGCCTCTCCTTCCCCTTGTCCACACTTTGGGTTGGGCCTGGAATGATGTCCGGAGGTTGATGAAGCTAAAAAGAAAAGAAAAAACATCATTTGGCCACTGTCAACGGGAAATGCACCACAAAATGCAAAAGATGGTTGGGACATACATATTTAACACGTGGGCAAAAATCAAACATGAGCTCTATCCCTTATCCATGGCCATCACCCTGGTTCCTATGGGCTCGAGATGAGCCCCTCCATCATTAAGGAACCCATGGTTGTCCCAATCCCTGGTGGGCAATGAACTGCTCCACCTTAAAGGGGTATCCGCTGCTATATATTACACAACATGCTCTCATCCCCTGGCGCCCTGAGCAATTAAGAAGAAAATCCAATCAAAGGCAAAAGGCATATGAAGAAGGGTGGAAAAACAAAGGTCGGGGTAACTCATGTACCACGATTTTATCCCTCGTACACTCATATACCCAAGTGTGGGCTTTTCCCTTATTATAGTTGCCCTTGTACCACGACATTTGGTCTAGATGATTTCCTTGATCCCCTCTTTGTTCCATTATTATACCATTTGCCACCTACCACTTGAGGAATGTACCATGGACATGTCACCCCCTTTAAAGGTTGAAACCGCTGAATAGGGTCCTTGATTAACCCCTCATTGAGCTTGGAGACACTTGTACATGCCAAAGCCCGTTATGGAAGAGCATGCCACCATGAAGTGCCCCATTGATTCCAGAATTGTAAGCTCTTTTACTTGATTATTCTAATGATTTGTTGTATTGGAAGGCAAGGGGACACATTGGATCTTATGCAGGATTGCAGGTGAGTCTCCATTTGGGGTCTATACAGAGTCCTAGCCCTCCATAGGGCCACATTGGCACTTGTAGGGTGAGCATTGACAGCCATGGGCCTCCACCATAGCAAAGAGTACTTCATGGATCCCCAACACCACTCATCGATTGCTCATGTTCCACCTTTTGGATGAGGATGATGCATCTATTACACCATGCCCAACCACTTGCACCATACACTTGGAAGATGTTTTGGGGTCCAGATGAGGGCTTATGTCATCATCTTAGCCCCAATAGATGGTTTACAGGAATTTTCAATCTACTTGGAGACCCATGAGGATGTCCTTGTGTCCTTCACACCCAATAAGGGTCACCATAGGGATTTGCTTGGAAAACAAGGGGCCAACCCCTTGTCCACTATGTTTAAGGTAAATTCTCACATCATGGCACACTCAAGACTTCATTACGCCTCTTCAAAGGCCCAACGACTCACTTTATTGATCATTCAACTGTCTTGAGAGGCTTATTATTATGTTATTGAGCTATCTTGGTGGGCTTGTCACCACGAGATGTTATTATTGCACATTATTTTATTATTTCGAGCTCAATTAGGCCAAATTAGGCAAATCGAACTCATTAGTGATTGTATAAATAGAAGTGAGATGATTCATTTCATCATCATCCCATGGATTGAGATTTAGTAGCTCTTGAGAATTTTGCATTCCCTTTGGCAGACGAGTTTTGGATGTGATGGATGAATTTTTATGTTTAGATCTATTTCTCTTGTCTTGGAGCTTCATTATTGGCATAACATGATGATTGGATATACTCTTTTATACATGTAAGTAATATTTTCATGCTTATTCTTGTTATTTACTTTGTCACATGAATGTTGTTGGGATTTTCGCTATACAAGTCTGAAATTTACTGCTTTCCTATGCAAAATTGTGGAAATTTTGATCTTTTATAGCGTTGCATCATTGCATGGGCCATGTATGAATGGGTGAATGTTCCTAGAGATTATTTTGTTAAAATACATCTTGACAAGTCATCAATTATTGCATATCGAAGTATAAAGATCTCAAGTAGTTGCTCTCATGCCCTAATGCCATGCGAAGCTGCTTGAAGACCTCCTTGATTGGGTAAACATCTTCCAAACCATAAATTCTCCTGACTCCATCTCTCCCAAAAGATAAGGCACTGGTCCTTCCATAGGTGGTCACTTTAAACGCATATTTCTCTCACCTCTCCTCTCTTTCTAGGCCTAGCCTCCATAGGTCATCTAGGGCATCACTTATCTCATTTTCTAGACATCAAAAGACTTCGATCTCTTGTCCATAATTGCGTTAGGATTTCCTCTAGAGGTCCTCCAAATTTCAAGAAATTTCGACGGTGGGATCTTGAGATACTGCAAGCCCTAACGGTGGGATCTTGAGATACTGCAAGCCCTAGCTCAAAGATCCTTTCTTGCCCTAGGTTTCCCTTTGTTAGTGCCCTCCCTCATTAGGATCATTGCATTCTATTCTAAGAAGATTTGTCCTTTGATCCTCTTCCTTTCCACAACTAGGTCAAGCCCCTCCTTGGTTGATCAACTCCACTTCCATGACCTAATTCTGGGTCCACTTGGTCCCGTGTGGTCCCATGACTTTACAACTCCAATTCCACAAAGATCACATAAAAACCAACTCCCCATAAGGATTTCTAGGCCTAGGAATCATCTTTACAAGAAACATTCCCAAACCCTAGCCTCGAGAATCCTCTTAGGCCTTCCTAGAGAGCCCATCACCTTGCTTCCCAAGAAAGAAAGCCATACAATTGAGTCTCTCTTGGGAATTTGCCTTGGGAATCACCCTTCATCCTCTCATTGACACATTCATTATTGTGATTCCTCTTATACTGGGTCTCCTCCCATCGGTGAAAGTCCATAAAGAGCAAGGAGCCATAATTGAGGTGACAGTGCGCTATCGCTCCATTGTTGACCTTGACCTAGTAGTTGCTTTATAAGATCCCCTCCTAGGACCCCTGCTAGTTTGAGCGGTAACAGTGCCTTCACACAACCTTCCCCAATGACATATCCCAAATATAATAGCTTTGTCGTGTTGAACTCACACTCAAGAGGCTTCGCAAATAGGGAATTAGCTGCCAATGTACTTAACACTTCATCAAGGTGTCAAAGATGCTATTCCCATGAATTGCTTATACTAAGATGTCATTAAAGAAAATCAACACAAATTTTTGCAACTACTTGTTGAACACATGGTTCATGCAAGACTGAAAAGTAGTTGGAGAATTTGATAACCCAAAGGGCATCACCAAATACTCAAAATGTCCAAAGTGGCACCTGAAAGTTGTTTTGTGCACATCCTTCTCTCAAACTCGAATCTAATGATATCCTGAACGAAGATCTATTTTGGAGAAATAGACCGCTCCATGTAGCTCATCAATACGCAGAATAGGATACTTGTTCTTGATGGTCTTCTTATTTAGTGCATGATAATCAATGCACATCCTCATAGTGCCATCCTTCTTCTTTACTAGGACAACAGAAGAAGCAAAAGGACTAGAGCTAGGTCGTATATGTCCTACATCCAACAACTCCTGAATAGTCCCCTCGATCTCATCCTTGAATAGTTTAGGATGACAAATCCATAACAATTGGCTTGTTGTCCACAAGCTCAATAACATGCTCAAAACCACGATCTGGAGATAGGCCATGCGGTAGATATGAAAACACCACACTATGCTTGTCCAACAAACCTTGTATGTCCACATGATACCCACGTTGTCCTGTATCGGTAGACCTTTCTAAAATGAAACACTGCACTGCCCACTTGGCCTCTAAATGTTGAAAAACTCTCTCCATCCTCTTAGTTGTAATGACTCTAGGAGCATCTGGAGTTAAGCCCCATAATACCACCCTCCTACCATTTGTTGTGAAACTCAATTGCATAGTCTTAAAGTTCATAACAAATGGACTTATAGAATGCAACCACTAAACACCCAACACAACATTGGTATCCTCAATGTCAACCACATAAAAGTCATCAATAAGGGTGTAATTACCCAAAATTATACTCAACTACGGAACACGATGAACACAACACAACATCGGGCCACTTGCTATCAGCACCGAAAACCACCATGCTCCTCAACTTGCTAAATCACATAAGACGAGTCAATGAAATTGTGGGTATCCCCACTATCAATCAGCATAACAACTCATTGTCCCTGTATAAAACCCTTTACTCTAAAGGCATTATAATGAGGAATGGTAGTGAGGATTGCAAATGCACCATCTATTTGTTCCAAATCATCCAGGCTCCCATCTATACCTGTCTCTCCTTCCATTTGCTCCATGTTGCTCATCAGGAACTTGTGTCTCTTCTGACTCATCATCACTAGGCTCCTCAAAGACTTCAATCTAATGGGCCTTACCTCTGTTTCTACACTTATGTCCAGGTGTCCAAGGCTCATGACAATCAACTCATCCCTCGAATCACAAGATGCACCACCAACTGGCCTAGACATCTCACTTGTAGATCTATTATACTCTGGCTTCTTTCCCTTCCTCTGTGGCCAATTTGGCAACAAGGGTCTATGCGTAAACTTGCTAAGAAACCTAACCTATGGTGTGGATAACTCCATATTCCTTGCACATTTAATAGCAGCCTGCAAGTTTAGTGGATTAAAAGCTTTGACCCAACCCCTGAGAGGTTTTGACAAGCCCTCTATGAACCAAGAAATCAATCTCTTCTCAATCACATCAATAACCATGGATGACAACCGTTGAAACTCTGAAATATATGCATCAAGTGTCCCAACCTATCTCAATTGAGAGAACTCTCCAGATTGTACCTCTGAATCCTTGCAGTCAAACCACTCTATCAATGTAGTGCAGAACTTATCATAAGAGACTATTGCACCATGTCCTTGTGTCACTAAACCGTGATACCACCATTCATGTGCAACTCCCTCAAGGTGAAGGGTAGCAAACTTGATGGCCTCAATCTCCTTCATCTGATTTAGGGCAAGATAAGTATCCAATTTCTTAATCCAAGCCCTAGCTGTACACTTGGATGATCCATCAAAACTTGGTAAAGATAGATGACCCAACCTCTTCTACAATCCATAATTTTGCTTCCTATGGTTCCATTGCTTTTGCTTTGCCTTTGTACGCTTTGAGATCTCCAAGTAGTCCTTAAAGGAGATGGCTGATTGAAAATTTGCCCCCGGAATTTGATACTTAGCTTATCTTTAAATGTCTTCATTGTCCTCCATAGGTTCCCCTTGTGTAGGCTCATCCTCTTGTTTAAAAGTAGGCATGAAAACTCTAGATTGTGTTGAACTTGAAGGTCTACTGGAAGAATGTTCAATGTGTTCTTCAACCTTGCTACTTTCCACTCCTTTTGTATGCACCATATTTCTTCCATTTGTTGTGTTTTGATGCATCTAACTCAAATAAAGGTTATTCATTTGTAGTTGTTTTAACATTTTTGCTTCCAAAATTTTATTTTCATATAAAAATTAGGAATTATAACTATGAAAATTACTTGTTGAAATAAACACAAATCTAAAACTATCCTCTGAATTATATCTCCAAATCGACCTCCAATCATGAATGACAATTGCAACCTAGAAATGATGATGTGCTAGTGTCTCACAAACTGAAGCTCTTTCGTCGAAACACAGCCTTTTGACTAGGGAGAGCTCATATGTGTCTTTGAAACCAGGGATACTCAAGGTTGTTAAACCTTATGATAAAATTGGAAGCTACGGCCAAATTCCACCTTGGGTAGCTCATTTGATGGAGATGATGATTGCATTAAATTACTCTTTTCGAGAGGACCAAAATTGATATAAAGATCATCTCATTTGGACAAGCAGAAGTGTGATTTTGAATTTATGCCCACATATGTGCAAATTGTTCAGGTCGGCCACATCAACATGTAGGCTCAAAAAGCCTAATCGACATGTCTCTTCACCCTCAATGAATTGTATAAATACAAGTGACCTCACTCCTCATTTGGCAATCTTCATCACTCACACATTCTCTCTCCTTCTCTCATTGATTCGTACATCATTTGGCATTCTCTGTCTCTCCCACGTGTGGCACAAGGGGGATGAAATTTCAGGTCTGAATTACAGGGCCGAAAATTTCAGGAAATTCTGCAGTTTGACCAATGTTGACCAAGACCTTCAAGGCATCATTTGACTTCGATTTCTTGGGGTTATTTCTGTCTCAGCAGGCCACAACTTTTGGCACAGAAACCGAAGTTTTCTGAGCATTTTGACCGCAAAAAAATTCCAACAATTTTCTCACTCCTTTGACCGAGTTTGACTGGACTGTTTTGGCTGATTTTGACCATCAAGGAAGGCTGAGTTTGACTGTGATTGACCAATCACAAGAAGGCAAGTTTAACAGCTGTGTTGACCATGTTTGACTTTCTGGTTAAGGCTGATTTGACTGCAGATTTTGTCAGGGTTGTTTTGGCTTTGAATTTGTCAAGTCAATTTGACTTTTGTACTCTCTCTCTCTCTGCTGAACATTTTGATATAATAATAAGAAGATTCGATCAAAGAATTTTCCCCACATTGGGGTTTTTCCCTGGCATCCGCCAAATCTGGTGTCCTCTTGTCTTGGCTTGTCTTCTGCATTTATTTTATGTTGTTATTGTCAATGTGATTAATAGTTAACGTGATTGCTATTGGAAGACTAAATTGGAAATTGTCATTGGGCTGCTAAAGGAACATTGAAGTAATTGTGTTAAGCATAGAACATACCATTGTTAACTAAATTTAACATGGTATCAAAGCTTAGGTGAAGACAAAGCCCAAGCAAGAGGGAGAAAAGCAATCACTAAGAGTGATCTGTTGGACAAAACTATTGGACTAATGGCTACTACATCCTATTTCAAATCTGAGGATAAGCTCAATGACAAGTCTTACTATCATGCATGGAAGATGACTTTGGATTTAGCTTTTGAAGAGCATGATGTCATGGATTATGTGAAGGGAAGAGTGGTGTCCCATCACTAAAAGCACCTCGCTATTGGGAGGTCATGGGGTAAATTCTCCTCGACACTCACGGGGTTAGGCTATGCTAATAAGCCAACAAGAAGTGATCTATTCGGGTGAATCTGCCCGAATATTTCCCCAAAATATATATATATAAAAGCTTGGGTGCCTACTCACACACCATTCACCATAGCAAAACTGACCACTCGGCAACTGCCTCAGGATTTGATGGTATGATGATACACACACATATGCTTCATGCAGGAGGTCTCGAGGTCTATCCCTAGACTGGTTGCCTCCGTTGTGTGTCTCACTCAATGTCTCTACCAGGTCAGGCGCCATAATCAGTGCCAACTGATGTACAATGGGTCCACTTCACAAAATGCCACAGAGTGCCCAGGAGTTTACCTGCAAAGGTTTCCTTGAATAATAAATGTGTGTACTTTGTATTCATCATTTTCTGACTACTGCAAGATATGGCACAAGTGGTATCAGAGCAGTTCATTCTGCTGGTCTGTAACCAATTTTTTATTTTTTTTCCATTCGTGGCAGTGAACTGCTACTATCATCGATGACCAAAGTTTTCTAGCCACTTCACAAAATGCAACAAAGTGCCCAGGAGTTTACCTGCAAAGGTTTCCTTGAATAATATATGTGTACTTTGTATTCATCATTTTCTGAGTACTGCAAGATAAGTGGTATCAGAGCGGTTCAGTCTGCTGGTCTGTAGCCAAATTTTCTTTATTTCCATCCATGGCAGTAAACTACTACTGCCATGGATGACCAAAGTTTTCTAGCCAGTGGTCACACTTCCTGTAGGTGAAACTAATCCATTTTAACCAAGAGCCAATACTGATCAAAATAAAATACAATGAGTTTAGAAAGCACAATTCTAAACCTTCTATTTTTTGGACTTTAAGCTAATTATATGATTGTTGGTGAAATTGCAATTTTTGAAATAAATATATGGATTTAGTGCCCTAAAAACCTTTATTATACGGAGAAGGGATTGTGAAATTCTAACAACTAGAATTTCATCAATCTTCTAAATTTATGGCCAAATTTTAGGGAAAACTGATCGGAAAGATGTTATGAAAAAAGGTTCAAAATTTTAGGCAAAAATGATCGGAAAGATGTTATGACAAAAGGTTTAAAAAGCAAAATGTTTAGACTACAATGTTTGGAAAAGGGCCTGGAATAACATCCATCATTAGCATTGTACATTGTTTTAAACCGAAAAAAACAGAGGTAGAAAAATAAAACATTGTGTAACCTCTCAAAATCAATGTTATAATTTGTTCTGCTGTGTAAAAAAGCGCTGAGAGCAATCGCTGTTAACTGTTATGAACATGAAAACGCAGCCAAAGAAATAAATATATGGATTTAGTGCCCTAAAAACCTTTATTATACGGAGAAGGGATTGTGCAATTCTAAGAACTACAATTTCATCAAATCTTCTAAATTTATGGCCAAATTTTTGGGAAAACTGATCGGAAAGATGTTATGAAAAAAAATTTAAAATTTTAGGCAAAACTGATCGGAAAGATGTTATGAAAAAAGGTTTAAAAAGTAAAATGTTTAGACTACAATGTTTGGAAAAGGGCCTGGAATATCATCCATCATTAGCATTGTACATTGTTTTAAACCGAAAAAAACAGAGGTAGAAAAACAAAACATTGTGTAACCTCTCAAAATCAATGTTATAATTTGTTCTGCTGTGTAAAAAAGCGCTGACAGCAATCGCTGTTAACTGTTATGAACAGAAAAACGCAGCCAAGGAAATAAAAATCCAAAGATAAAAAGGACTATGGAGGGATTGCTACCCTACCTGAGCGGAGAGGTCGTTGAGAAATATCTGAGTCAAACAACAAAATCCAGCTGCAGCAATCAAATTGTGTCCTCTTAAGCTTTATTCAAAGCAGTAAACACCTGTAAGTTGCAATTATTTGCCAACCCGTAACCATCACACGTCCGACTGACCAACACTGTAACTACAAAAGATTCTCACGCGCCATCAGTTAGGTCAAATAATTGAAATGCCACTGTCGCATTTCGGGATGTTCCAGATGTCAGTGTGCCTAAGAGATTCGATTCCAGGTGAATTTTTTTTAAATATATATTATATCAGGGATATTCAGCCTTTCGTTCTATCATCTTATAATTTCCTGTGATTAGTTTTTTGGGTTTAATTTTCACCTTGGGAGGGAAGCTCCTTCCTTCGAGGAGAGCCATAACTTTTCCTTTAGCTTTTGCTTCTTTGGAAAACCATTCTTGGAGAGTTGGATTACATTTTGCTTTTGCGGAATGTACTTTACCTTTTGTTAATAAAATATGTTTTTTTAACATATTAATATATAATTAATATTACAGTTGTATATTTTAGTATAAGTTTTTTTAATTTTGTTGGTTTGTTTCTTGTTTTTAAATTAAAATAAATAAATATAATTTATATATATATATATAATTTTTTTTTATTTACGTCGATACCTGAAAATAATCCATAATTTAATGTTATGTTTTTATATTGAGATGAATTGGTGAATTCTAAGGTGAATCAATTTAGGGAATTGAATTTAGAACTTCCATTTTTCACACTCACAGCCGCTATGATAAATTACTGGATTCAATTTTGAAACTCCAACTTTCACAATGTGATCATGGCGCAAATCAAATTACACCCTTAGATGGAAGTATATGTTGCATTTAAAATGTTTATAAATGTATTTTTTTTTCTAATGGGTATAAAAAATAATAATAAAAATTATTTTAAATTGATGAAATTGTAAATCATTAATATTTTTTATTTAAAATTTAAGAATATTCATTTTAAAGGTAGAAATTGTAATTATTAAATAAGTATATTGTATAATTTGGTTATATAGGGATATTTTAGAATGATGAATTTATTTATTTATTAAACTAACAATTTTATTATTTAAAATTATAATTTTAGTTCAGATTAATTATAAATTGTTAATTAAATTTAAGGGTGGAAAAATTATTGTTATCTATCTTACTTAAATTTAAGGCTGGAGTATAAAATTTATTAGACAAATTAAATGTGAATTTAAAATTATATTATTATTATTATTATTTTATTAACGGTGTCAAATTCCACAAGGGGACATTTTTGACCTATTGTGATAAGGCTCAAGGAGAGGGCTCCCCAATTTTGGTGGAGTCTCCACTCTTAATGATTCATAAATTCATGATATATGTGACTTAGGATGTTGGATGTACTCTTAATAATATAGTGGCAAACATTATGTTGGATGTACTCTTGATATTATAGTGGCAGTCATTGTGTTTGATCTTGGACCTCTCCCATATTACTCTAAATAATTACATATTCACTATGGTAAAATAAATATATAAATTATTGTATTTTATAAATGTAGATTATTTATTATATTATTAATTAAAATTAAATAAAACCTTTTTTATGATAAAAGGAGAATATTTTCTTGTAATCAACATATATACAATTTAACTAGGTATCTATTAAGCATGGAGAGGGATCAAATCTCTCAATGTAAAAAAATAAAATAAAAAATAAAAAATAAAATAAAATAAAATAAATAAAATAAAATAAAAATAAAAAATAAAATAAAAATAAAAACAAAATAAAATAAATAAATAAATAAAATAAAAATAATAAAAAAATAAAAATAAAAATTCAATTCAAACCAAAACTTTGAAAAGGTTTGCA